>VXBI01014846.1:279997-316549 GCA_013397375.1 Toxostoma redivivum
GAGGTGTTTAGGGCTGGACGTGAGCTCAGTCCCATGGTGTGGTTGTTACGGTGGTGGTCCGTCATAGCTTGGGCTCGGTGATCTCAGAGGTCATTACCAACCTTGTTGATTCTGTGATTAGACAGACGTGTTGCAAGGAGGATGGAGAAGTAATAAAATCATCTTTAAATAAGTTGTATTGCTGAATACATGAGTGGTTGTACAGGCTTTGCTTTTNACAAATACTTAATATTATTTGCGTGCTTAAATCACTTTATTGCACCCAGAGTATCTAACTTCAACCTTTTTTACAGTCACGTAGTTAACAGGCAGTATGTAAGGTCTTTCTCAAGAAGGGATTGTAAAATAAGTTGAAGTGCAAAATAAATGGAACTATTTAAGGTCCAGGTTGGATGGAGCTCTAGCAACGTGATCCGATGGATGACATCCCTACCTATGGCAGAGGGGTTTGAATGAGATGGACTTTAAGGTCCCTTCCAATCCAAGCCGTTTTATGATTTCTTTTACGTGATCTTTATGTTTTTTTATTAGTTTTTTCCAATATGGATGACTTAGAACATTTCAGAAGCATCCCATAGATTCAGGAATCCTACTCTCAGCAAAATCGGAGCTATTTAAAAATGATGTGCTATGAAAATGTGTGTCTTGTACCACAAATAGTGATCGACGTGTACAACAAATGAGTGGTTGATTAAGATAGGAAGACAGAATGCCTTTCTAGATCTGTATACACTAAAAATATGATGATATTAATATAAAAATAAATTTGGGGTATATAAATCTTGACTTGATTTGGTGCTTAACAAGTTGGTTAGACTCTAGGGGTATTGCTTAATGGGAGAGTAAGCTGGTAATAAAGTAAAGATGTATTTCAGCTTTTCAGTGGAGCTGAAATAGTACATAATTTCATTTTATTACATGAAACAGTGTTTCACTGTTTTGTCAGCTGTTTCACCAGTCAGGTTTTAATTTTTAAAGGCTTCTCTTGTAGGCTGCCTGTTAATCCAGTTTAAAATTACAGCAAGTCTGATGCTTGCAGCTAGGAGACAGGGAAAACAGGACAAGGAAATACAGTTCTCTGACTTTCATTTGGCCTATTTTTACTCTGTGTTAGGAGAAACAGCTCTCCTCTTCTGTGGGTTGTTTGTTCCTAACCCTGCTGTTGGTGTAGCAAAGTAGACTTCTGAAATTTATATAGTAAAATATAGCTGAGCAAAACATGAAGATAAAAATTTTCATCAAGATCAGTTTGCTTGGCTGGGTTAACTTGCAGTTCCACGAGTGTCTTGGAACAAATCAGGGTACAGAAATACACAGATGGGGGGCCTTGCTTTTAGGATTGTTACTTAGGAACACTGTGAAATAACTTCCCTTTCCATGTGTGAAGTAGGCAATACAGCGGGTGAGATTTATTTAAAAATAAATTGAGCTTGAAACCATTATTTTGTTTTCTCTGTGAGATTGCTGAAAAACTTTACAATGTGTTTTTCCTTAAATAAAAATGAAAAGCAGATGTTAAGGTTCTAGTTGTTTACTAACCTTAAACTTACTCTTCTTACCATTGTAATAAAAACTTAGAACTAGAAAAGTAGAAGAGACTTAAGAGCTCCTATTTGGCTCAGGTTATGCAAAACTTGGACTTCACTAGCGTGAGTACAATGATCCTTGTCCCAACTCAGAATATTTTGTTCCAGTTTCTTCCATAAATGTATTTTTAACTTTGCACAGTGAACAATAATGTGGTATTTTATTATCTCATAAGCTTCAATGAACTAGCTGGAGTACTGGGGAAATTCAGTTATAACTGCCTGGGGCTCTAAGGGAGCTGATTTACTCCCAAGATAACACTTTAAAATAGGTTGGGTGGAGCTCAGGACTGTTGCATCTTGGCAGCTTCTGGAGTCAGAACTGGTATTTAATTGGTAGCTCCCTTATAGCCAGTGCTAACATCACTTTATTGTACTTAAGCAAGTGTAGAATCTTCTTCAGAGTCGGGATATGCACGTGTGCAAAATAATCACTGTATTATTGAAATGTACAAAGTAGTCACTTAATACTGTCTGGAGCAAAAGTGTTAGGGTAATTACTATACAGTTTTCAAATCCAGGCCTAAATTTAGTTTCCTAAATATATTTAGACTTTTAAAAGATAAAAGCTGTCAAAATCTACACACCTCTAGCTCCAGCATTTCTTTTCTATCAGCCTACTCATTATTTTCCTTAAGAATATTGAATAAATTTAAAAATGTAACTTTTAATATTTGTGACTATTTGGTATGAGGTGAAGTGCTCATTTTTTTGAGAGGCAGCATTCAGAGAACTGCAAGTGTTTGTAAATGATTTGGAATGAAAGCTGCAGTAAAATAAAGGCTCTTACATGGTGCTTTGTGGTTTCCTGATGTATGGAGCATCACAGAAATTCAGTTTCACTTTAAAAAAGCAAAGAAGAAACCCCCGCAAAGCCCAAATGGGCTCAGCCTGAAATAGATACCTGTGGAGACCATATGGGTACTGCTGAAATGGGTTATTACGTGGTTGAAGGTGCAATAAGCAATAAAAGTATGGAAAATATTTAATTTTTAGTAGTCCTCTTTCTGTGTATCTCAAATCAAAATATTTATTTCATCAATTGCTTGTGAGGCTGGTTGAGGAATCCTAAAGAGAAGAGTAATGGGTCATAAACTATCAACATTTAGAATGTTTTTCCTTATAGAAGGCAAGGAGAGTATGCAAAGTGACTTTGAATAGCCAGTATATTGGTGAGTGGTATTTTTGCCTCTCAAATGATTGAGGAGGAAAAGAAACAATTTTAGTAGTATGATAGGATGAGAGAGGGATTGAATGGAAATGTCATAGATACATGGATACTAATATATGTAAATTGATTTAAAAAGCCACTCAGTGAAAAGAAAATGATTTGTTGAAATATGTATTTGAAATTATTTGCATTTTTCAGTTAAATGAGTTTCAGAATTCTTTTATTAATATTTGTAATTGATAATTGAATGTTTGTATTTTTAGGTGAAATTTGGAAATACAACATTCAAGACAGACGTATATCCCAAATCACTTAATCCTCAGTGGAATTCTGAGTGGTTCAAATTTGAAGTAAGTATTTTTTAAAATTTTGCCTGGTTTAGCTGCCCTTAATTAAATAATTGCATTTCAAGCAGAAAATGAGTTTTGAGCACTGAAGTGTGGGGTTTTTTTTTTTTAAATACACAAAGCCTTTTCAGCAAACCCAGCTCTAGTCAGACTTTGTTTGCTAAGGGCATCTCATTGGCTTTTTAGGAGTGTTTGTGAAGATAAAAGCTTACCAGGTTGAATCCAACTTAAATGTTGAAGGGAATACTGCAGTACAGGTGAGGGGAATGTAGCAGGGGTTAGGTTTTTTCAGTACAGTTATCAGAACAAGTATGTATAAATAAATACATATATATGAAAGTACAGGTATTCTTGTTTTTTTTTTTTTATTATTTTGAGCAAGGAAAGTTAATTGGTATTTGAAGTCTTATATTTGGTTGCAAAGATAATGCACTTGTTAAAGGAGAAAATGGAAAATTCCTATGTGAAGATTACAAAATAAAGAGCTTGGACAACAATTATTGGACACTTTCTCTTCCCATTTCCTTATGTAATAATGAGGGCACTCAGCATTTTCCTGTAATTGCTTGTTGCTTTCCAGGATCTAATTTGTTGATGTCCTTTGACATCTCCCCTGAACAAGTGTTTACACATTTCTTTTTAGTTACTACGTTTTTTTACTACATAAAAAAATGAGGATTATGTATTGAATAAATGAATTATTGAAACACTTAAATGTGTAGTTCTGGTTCATTTACCATGCTCTAAGGCAATATCACAATTCTGCAAACACTTACATCAGTCATCCCATTCCGGTTAGCAAACATAATTCTTGGTTTGTGACACTGAACACAAAAAGTTGTGAAATGTCTGTCTTAGTCCTAAAAGAAAATAGTTGCTATCTGTAGATGGATTTTTGCATTTGTTTAGGAAATCGCATATGTAGAATTACTGAATTTTTACTGCAGACTATGTAAAATATCTTCTTTTAAGCCACTGACCAGTGATGAGAATGCCATAGTCTTAACTTCAGAGTATAATAGTCCTCTGAGGTATTTTATCTTAAATTCCCTTCCCTTCCCTTCCCTTCCCTTCCCTTCCCTTATTATGTTTTGTGGAGATAGGTGTACAATCTAGGAAGTATGACTTAAAATATTGTGGGATTTTAAAATGAATAATCATTGTAATCTTGCTTTTCTGTTCTTCTCCCAGTGGTAGCTCTGNCCCTTCCCTTCCCTTCCCTTCCCTTCCCTTCCCTCATTATGTTTTGTGGAGATAGGTGTACAATCTAGGAAGTATGACTTAAAATATTGTGGGATTTTAAAATGAATAATCATTGTAATCTTGCTTTTCTGTTCTTCTCCCAGTGGTAGCTCTGTTTCCAAGATCTCATCAGTCTCTGAAGGATAAAATCAAAATGAGTGGATGTGTTATTTAGCTTCAGGAAACTGAAATTATAGATTACTAGCTCTCTTCTCTTCTGTGTTTGTTTTGGGGCAGTGTTTCCGTGCACATTTTTAAATACTCAGGTTCCAGGTTAATATTTGTTTTCCAGGTAGATGATGAAGAGCTCCAGGATGAGCCTCTCCAGATCACAGTTCTTGATCATGATACGTACAGTGCCAATGATGCCATTGGCAAAGTGTACATAGATATTGATCCTCTGCTCTATAGTGAAGCAGCCACAGTTATTTCAGGATGGTTTCCAATTTATGATACCATTCATGGTAAGATTTGCTAATTTAAAACAGTCTTGTTTGAAATGTAATCTGCTTCTTATAATCTTGTAAGCTGTCTTCAGAAATCTGTAATAACTTTAGCTTTGGAGTTGGAAAACTACTTTCTTGGCTTTTTTTCCCCTTATTTTCTGACATGGGAGAATTTCTGGCATAGAAGTAAATACCGGTGCTTGGCAGAATGCCTTCCATAGGACTTGTGACAAGTGGAAAAATAATCTTCACTAGTTACTGTAAATTTCAGACTAAAAAAAAAGACTCAGACATATTTGTCCAATTACCACGTGTTTGCTAAACAAATTTAATTTTGGTGGAGTTACTTGAAGTGTGCCTTCCTGGGATTTGGGATAAACTTCAATTGAGATGAAGGGACAGGATGCGAGATACTTCCAACACCATGAAATTTCTTTTCCCTGCAGTAAGTGCTCTCAGTGCTAGATGGATTTCATCAGAATGTCTTGAAGCTATGAGAAAATAAAGTTAATGATATTTTGGATTTTAATGAAACAGCTTGTCTCAGAGAGCCAATGTTAGTTTCGAGCAATTAACTTGCTGCTTGAATACCTTAGTGCAGAGCATCTCTGTGGCTGCCCTCTCATTCATTATTTAGGGTGAATTAAATGACCTAACAACGTTTAAAGTTAATTATAAATCATTTTTAGGAAATAATTAATGGTGTTCACCAGATGCTCATCACAACTGATGCAAAGTATTTTTTGCATTTAGACCAGTTATAGCGAACAGAAATATTGAGAAATATTGCATGTTTTTTAAATTGCCTTTTTATCCTATGCACATTTTCTTATCGCAAACTTTCTTCTGGAACTAAATTATGTGAACACTTGTTTTAAGATGTGTACAGCTGGTAAGTTAGAGAGAGTTAGATTTCTCTATATTTTTTCCAGACATGTTGGTATTTCACAGCTTTTTAAATTGAAGTTAAATTGGAATTCTTCTATTTTCATGCTCATAGCCCAGGATTCCAATTATCTTGACTCTTGGCAAACATTAATTGATGCTGCCTTAAAAAATAATAAATATAATGTTCATAAGTTTATATTAAAATTTTTTTCTTTCACCTCGACGTGATTATTTGTGTAAATATATAAACCTAAGGCGTTTTTCTGTTATAACAACTGAAGGCTTCCTTCTACTGGCATTTTGGAAGAGAGATGCGGCTGATTTTATTGCAGTAATCTTTGAGTTGAACAACAAAGCCAGTGCTGCTGTTTCAGTGTCATATACTGATGTGATAAAGGCTTCTGAAGACACTAGAGATCAGACTCATCAAAAAGTTTAGTCCTCAATATGTCAAAACCTATAATATGTGAAATGATTTTGTTACTGGGGGGAAAAGAAGAAAAAGCTCAGAACAGAAGAGTAGACAAGTCAAAAAGGAATGGTTCTATGTTAGAAAATACTCCATTTCTAGTAAGGTTTAATCATAGTTGAAAATTAAGCTTTGTCTAAAAGGTTTATAATACCTTATTTTTTATATATTTCTTGTCACAGTTAAAATATTTTGCAAACACTTCCTGTGCCACTTTGTGGTTCTAGAAAGAACCATAAATCTTTCTCTTTGGGTTGAACTTCAGAGAGGAGCTTTACTGCAATTTTGAAATCGTTTCAGGGAGGAAATTCAGCAGAGAGGGCACCCTGCAGCAGAGGCCACTGCAGCATCAGGAGTCTGATGGCTTCTCTTTCCCCAGTCCTATCTTTCTTACAAAGTTCTGTTTGGTGCAAATAGGTATTTGAGGAGTGTTGCTTTCGTGGCTTCAGCCTAAAGGGCTTGGCAGAACTAGAAACTTCCTCTGAATCAGTGTCTCTGCAGCAGACTTGAGAGGCAAGGATGTGTCTTCCTGCTCCCCTGGCATTAATTACTAATAATAGGAAATAATTTATGGGTCTAGTTTTGTATTGATACAGTTATATTGTTATAACTTCTGGTATTTCTTGGTTTTTTACTGATAGGTATACGTGGGGAGATTAACGTCGTGGTGAAAGTAGATCTCTTCAATGATTTAAACAGATTTAGGCAGTCATCCTGTGGAGTCAAATTTTTTTGCAGTAAGTAGAGGAAAAAAGTTTATTTGAACAAAAAACTTTTTCCCTCCTTTCCTTTTCTTTTCCTCTTCTGTTGGTCTCCCTTCTCTTACCAGCTCATTGCATAAACCTAGTGGAGATAACATTGGCACAAATTGCTTTTCTCTTTTAACACGTTTTTATTGTTCATGTTTCAAAATTATGTAAATAAATGATGGGATTTTTTAATATCCCTAAGTTGCATTTCAGTGCCTGTGCATACACATGGTGTTCTTTTGGGTCCATATCCTTTTAAAGAGGTGCAAAGTGAAAAGGTTTCATAACAGTACATGGTGTAACTGGTACGCTGGGCAGTTATCTTATCAGGGTTCCATGATATCATGAGCAAAACTTTCTGGGTATGTCCACATTTTCACAGAAAATTGTCTGGAAATCTTGCTGAAATCCCTTTTATGTGTAATTTTATGTTTTTCTTGCTATCTGTGACTCATAGACGTATCTCTTACCTCTTTTATGTATATATTTTTTAACAGCTACATCTATTCCTAAGTGTTACAGAGCAGTAATCATTCACGGGTTTGTGGAAGAACTTGTAGTTAATGAGGACCCAGAGTACCAGTGGATAGACAGAATCCGTACTCCCAGGGCATCGAATGAGGCTCGGCAAAGACTCATTTCACTCATGTCAGGTATTAAGCATGTGGGCTGTAATGGTTATTGCTACTTCTAAAAATGTTCAGGATTTAAATAAGTGCCTTGCTTAAGATTGCATATGAGTTTTGTTGTTAATTATGTTGATTTTTTTTCAGTTCACAGTGCCTTCTGTTTCTGTGGATTATGTATTTCTAACTTACGGACAGTGTGACAATTTTTTTTTTTTTTCACTTCTTGGTGCGGCCATACTGCTGCCTAATTTTTTGGTTGCTTTTAGCAAGGTCAAAAAAGCCTGTGAAACTTTTTTGAAGATGTTCTTATCCCATATGAGGAGTATCACTAGAATTTTGACTCAAACAATTAAAGTAATGAACTTCAC
Source organism: Toxostoma redivivum (assembly GCA_013397375.1). Taxonomy (NCBI): domain Eukaryota; kingdom Metazoa; phylum Chordata; class Aves; order Passeriformes; family Mimidae; genus Toxostoma; species Toxostoma redivivum. The sequence goes on from VXBI01014846.1 coordinate 287,893, forward strand.
CCTCTTCGAACTTTTTGAAGTATGTGAACAAATACGCACTTTTTCAAATACAGCATGCATCAATATTTATGGTACTCATCCCATCTCTTTGAAGTCAGGCTTGGTTCATTGTTTCTCAGGCATCTCCTTGTGGAAGAAGCCTAGAGAAGAGAAGGCTTTGGGGTGACTTTGGTGGCCTTCCAGTGCCTGAAAGGAGCGACAGGAAAGGTGGAGAGGGACTATTTGCAAGGGTCTGGAGTGATAGGACAAGGGGAATGGCTTAAAACTGACAGAGAGTAAGTTTAGATTGGATATTGGGATGAAATTCTTCCCTGTGAGAGTGGGGAGGCCCTGGTGCAGGTTGCCCAGAGAAGCTGTGGCTGCCCCATCCCTGGAAGAGTTCAAGGCCAGGTTGGCTGAAGCTCTGAGCAGCTTGGTCTAGTGGGAGGTGTCCTTGAGACCTTCAGTAAATGGGACAACATAAAAGATTATGGAGATGTACCTCCATTGGGAAGGCCAGCATGCAGTGAGGGAAGAAGTGAAATAAACTGTTGTCATAACTAACATGAAGACATCTTTTTAATATAGCCCCCATACTAGTTTACAGACTTCCCATTTTCATATTTCTTGCCATGTGTAAACAGTGCATGTGGATAAAGTATTCTGCTAGATTTTATTCATGGCATAGATAAGAGGATAAAAAACCAAAAGAAGTCACAGCAATACTGTTTCATCTCATGTAATAAAATGTCTGATATTGCAGTACTGTTATTGGTTGTCATACATAAATAATCTTGAAGAAATCTCTTAACTTCTGAGAGTGAGCCAGGCTGTTTCACAGATTTTTGTCATTATGTGTTAAGTTAAAAAGAAACTTTCACACTCTTATCTCAACCATAAATTTTTTTCAAGACTGGTACAGGCATGGTTTCAATTAAGAAGTTTACAATAGTCACCTCTGCTTGGAATTTTAGAATCAAACTTCAAGAAAGCAGCAGAAACTAGAGCCAAGAGTTGGACTTAAATGTTCCTTGTGGGTCCCTTCCAGCTCTGGAAATTCTGTGATTCTGTGACCATTTTATTCCACATGATTTTTCAGCAGCAGTGACATTAGGACTGTTAGGCCATCCTTTGTGACAGTGAGGATTTTTCAGTTTGTTAACAGAGGATTTTGGAAATCTTTCATTTTCATAAGAAGAGAGATGATATTTTCCACCTTAGTTATTACCAAGGCAATCCAGCTACATAGAACAATTTTTAAATTACGTCCTCCTAAAAAAACATCAATGGCAGACCATAGTTTCTTATAGTCACAGTCTTTCAGCCCTTGTGTGCAGTTAATAGAAGTGGTAGTGTTTGGATTGCAGTGGAGGGGCAAAAAGTAGGAATTATGTTGAAATATGTTTAAATAAATTGATAAATGAAGAAATTATAGATGCCTGTTCATATCGATTTCAAAGATGTTACATTGTTTTGAACTATATGGAGTATATAGAAACTTATGTGGGTTACAGAGTACATCTTGACCTCTCTCTCTGAAAAAGTAGGAAAAAGATTTAAAAAGCCTACTGAAAATAAAGACTAGTGGGGGAAAAACTGAAAAACCTCTGAAATGACAAATTTTGGCAATCAGAATGGATTTGGAGAAACAAAAAAAGCTGTGTAAGTCGTTGGTATTGTGCAATGGTGTAGCAGACAGAAATTGTGACTGGCTCCTTGGCCTAGCTTTGTAGGATTGGATTTATTACCTCTTTTGCTGACTTGGTTGGTACTCCAAAAGCAGAGGTCAAAGACCACAAAAGAGAATAGAGGAAGTTCACTGCAATTAGGAGCTCTTTACCTTTTGTTTTGTAGGTGAATTGCAAAGGAAGATTGGCTTGAAGGTGCTTGAAATGAGAGGAAATGCTGTTGTTGGTTATTTGCAGTGTTTTGATTTGGAGGGAGAGTCTGGACTCGTAGTGAGAGCCATAGGAACAGCCTGCACGTTGGATAAATTAAGTAACACATCAGCATTTTTACCTGCATGTAACTCCCCATCCAAAGAAATGAAGGAGTAAGTATGAATTAGTTGCTTGTAAGGAAACAAGTTTCACCTCTCTTCTTTTCATACTCATTCAGTTTTTCATAACTGGTGTGATTTCTTTTTTTTCCCCAGAATTCGTTTTTCTTCTGTAGTTTTATTTGTCTGCAACCCAGTTTTATATTCCACAATTCTGAGATGTTTTAGGTTGGATGACTTGTTATTTCAGAAGCTGGAATGGTAATTCTTACTTAAGATGACTTCCTTTGTATTTATTTAGCAATAATACTACATATGCTTGGCTTGTAATCGACCAGTTTAACTATAATTAGTTCTCCTTTGATGCTGTGTTTGTGCAGTGAACATTTTTGTGAGGACTTCTCACAAAATACCTTTGGTTCAAATTGAAATGTTTATGAGTATATAAGAGAAGATAAATTTTGAGTTCTGATTGTTCTGTCAATGATTTAGACAATGACCCCAAAGACATATCATCTTTTATTGTGTACTTTGCTTTTCACTGTTGTAAAACAAGTAGGATTATGTCAAGACAGTGAACTAGCAGAGAAACTTTTTTACAATGAGAAGTAGAATTTTGTGATTTTTGTACTGCAGCACCAAACAGTTTGAATGCAATATTTTGATATGCATACAAGTTAATAGAAATATACTTGCAGTCTTCTTCCAACTGTTGCTACTTTTTTGCGTGGATAAATTAGTTATTTTCTGTTTGGTAGAGCAATCCAGGAAGGAAAAAACTGCACAAAGAAGTGTATTACACATCCTGTATTTCTAGATGTATTAATTGAAGTAGCCATTTTCATTAACTTGAACTGTTGTGTTACTGCAGTAGAGATGAGGCATGTTTGTTGTGCAGGCATCAATTGCTCTGCAAAATTTAGCAAAATGTGAACTTACCTTTAAAAATAAGTGGTTTCTATTTCATGGCATAGCTTGTTTGACTTGTCATGTTTTTAAAAAAATTGCCTTTAAAAGAACTTCTGGATACAGTGTAGCATAGAACAACAGCGTGGTGTTAAAAACAAAAAAGGTAGACCTGGTAATTATCAACTTAAAAAGCACCCATAAATAAACCAGTGGCTTTCACTCTGCAGCAAAATGTGGAAATTCCACCTCCCAAATTATACATGTTCAACTCGGTGATGGATATTGTCTCAGTTCAAAAAATGGGACTGTTTCTCTAAGGCAGCAAAATAACTAATGATTCTTCTTATTCTTGGCTTTACTAACTTAATGGCCTGTTGCCAAAAATCAATGATGCAAGCAAGTGCTTAAGCTGTTCCTTTCCCTCCCTTTATTTCATCTGGACTCCTGCATGCTAGGAATTGAAATTCTTAGAGTCTGCTTAGAGTAAGAGATCTCCTCTAGCTAAACTTCCCTGAAATCATTGATAACATAACTTTGCAACCTGTTTGTATGTATTGTTTTCTTTTCTTCCACCTTGGCTGCAAACTCTCTCAGGTCTCCGCTGGTTCATCCGCCAAGCCATGGATGCCGCTCGACTCACAACAGCCCAATTCACACTGCTACTGGCTCACGACTTACTCAGAACTTCTCTGTGTCTGTTCCCACTCTCATCTACACTGGTATGAGACTGCTCACACTCCAGAGTTGGGGAGAGGCAGCCCACAGGCACAGTGGTCCCAAAGGGCAGGCAGGCAGGCAGTGTAGGCAGGTAGCACCCATCTTTCTTCCCTCATTTCCTCGTGGACACACCTTCTATTATCAGGGAAGAAGCACCCAGGGTACAGCAGCTCAAACAAATGCAGAATAGTTTCTTGGAGATGCCTCGGAGTCTCTTCCACAAAGCCACACTCTTCACTTTAACATGCTCTTGCTTTCTGTGAAATTAAGTAAAAAATAAGGTGATGTAACTGGGAAACATTGATTCGATTAATTGCTTTCAAACATAATTCAGATACAGTTGGTTTTAAAATGATTCTAGAAAGGGTCTGTGCCATTTGTGGAAGAGATGGTTTTAGAGAGCAGGTAAGTCAAGCTGTGTGTAAGTGAACTGTTTGTCAATAGAGTTGTTCCCATAAAGATTCTCCTCTTTGCTCTGTTTTTAGCTGTGGCATGCTGCTGATGCTATAGGATAAGGAAACATATCTTTTTTTTTTTACCTTAAAATGCATATGTGTATATACATAAGTGTATAAATATGTATAAACACAACTATAATTTGAAATCATTTTTTCTTTATTAAACTAACTCAAAGCATTGTGTATTTGACCAGATTTTTAAGCCATAAACTTTTCAATTTTTTTTATTTTGCATATATATATATATAATTTTTTGTCACATCTCATGCCTTTCATTTGGCTTAATTGTTTCATTGTAGATGACGAGCATCTCTCTGTAGGATGCTGAGAGGGTAAAACAGCATTTCTTTGCCTCTGGCCTCATTCCCAGCCTCGCACCTAAGGAATAGCTGCTGGCCCTGCCCCAATCCCATCCTGGTGTTTGGATCATGCTGCTGTCAGCCAGGTCCTTTGGCACAGGATTACTGAATATGTTTCCACCTTCTTCTGGCAGGATTCCTTTCAATGAAGATCCCAATCCCAATACATATTCATCAGGACCCTCCACCCCTCTGAAAAACCAAACTTATTCCTTTTCACCTTCCAAGTCCTACAGTCGACAGTCCTCTTCTTCTGACACAGATTTGAGTTTGACACCCAAAACTGGTAAGGCACTTCCACCCACTTTTTGTTTAAGTTGTGTTTCTCTTTTTATATTTTCATTCAACCCCTTTTTGCTTTTTGGCATTTAAGTTATCAAAATGATGTGAAAATTGGAGACTTCACACAGCACACCTCAAGCTCTAAAGTGTTTCTGCAGGGTCAAAATTTCAATCCTGCCTGTATTTCCACTGTCCTGGATAACATGAAAATTATTTTTGTACCACAACTGTATTCAAGTCAAAACATCTCAGAGCATTAAGGGAGTCCTAAGTAATTACCTTTTTCTTATTTCCTCCATTTCAAATCACAGATCATAAGAGTATATTTCTCACCACAATATGTTACTAAAACTATGTAACCTTCAAGCCTATTGTGTTGTGCCCTAAATTTACTTCATACATATATCTAATCTTGAACTCCCTTTTGCAAATTTAAGACTAGACATGTAGCAGCCACTGTCTTTTTATTCTCTTGGTATATGGAAATAGCTTTACGTACACAGTATACACTTTCAAAGCAACTTAAATTACATTAGAGGTAATCCAACCATCTTCAAAAAGCATTTTTCTTTCTCCATTGCTTTATCATAATTTTTTCAACTTGTTTTTTCCTCCCTTCTTATTTTTTAGTCTGTGGTTAGAATCATGTCAGTAATAATGTCAGCACAACTCAATTACTGTATGTTTATTTTTCATTGTATGACCAATGCTGTGACTTTTGCTACCATAGGGCAAGGTATTTTGCAGAATTGTTTATAGAAGTGTGGTTAGTTTTTAAATTATGTTTTAAATTGTGGTATTTGGAGCTCAGAACATTCTTGGCTCCATCTAATTAGACAATTTTAAGCATATTAAAGTATTTGATTCAGCTTTACTTGATAGCACCCCTTTCAAGAATTTTTCTTAGCAGATAAATTGAATATTGCATTTAAATGGAGTTGTATTAAGTATTTTGTGTGGTTGATTCCCTAGCTGTGTTAAATATATTCCCACTTAGGAAGCAGTCTTTCTTAGTCCTGTCTTCTCTGTCCCATTTTTAAAACAAACAAGCAAAAAGAAGCACACTTTATATTTTTTGACCTTTTCGAAGGATGTCTATCCTATGGGTAACTTAGGATAGTTGCTCATTTAAAGGACCTACAGATATAACTGGATGCTTATTACTTAGGAGTATCCCAAATTCATGTGTTCAGTTTACCCAATATTTGAAAACCTGTTTCTTTTGATCAAATTTTCCATGGTAAAGATCATGTCATGTAAAAGATTTAAATGTAACATAGATGGTCATCTTTGTAGATGTAAGTGCTGTGAATTCAGGCATGTGGCAACTCACTGTGAATGTGTTAAGGTTTTAAAGCAGCAACCTTATATATTTCCTGGCAATATGATAGTTGGATAAACCCTGTTGTCTTTGGTCAGTTCCTTCAGAACTGAAACAGATTATGTAATTGGTGCCTCTTGTTTGTAGGCATTTTTCAAGTATGTGAATATATTTTTTACCTAGTATTTTCTAGTATTAAAACAAACTGTGGGCATAATTTTGCTTATTAGCACTGTCTTTTTGGCAGTTTTTAACTCTGCTACTGAAACTTGTCCAAAGAGAATTTGCTAGTTACATTTAAAAATTCTGTATCTGTTATGATAAACTCAATTTTGGATTTTAATAGATTAAAAAGACAATATCTCATGACACCTTTGTTGTACTTTATTATCAAAATTTGGTGACATGCAGTAGACACTTCCATAACATACTAAATTCAGTATGTTGTTGCTGACAATTACTGTATATGTTTAGACCTCTGTTTTCATTTCCCAAGGCTGTTACCAAATTGTCTCAGTGTGTAAGTTGGTGATCTTAGTAGTTAAACAAAGTTAAAGAAATGCAGACTTCTCATGTGACCCATCAAACATTATGAAATTCAAGATGCCCATCTCTTCTGCAGTATGTTATATTCTTCTTTATTTCTCAGTCAGGTAGGTAGTGTGCTGACGTGTCTGAGATGGAGATTAACCTGGAGAAATGGTGCAAATACCACAATTTCCTAGTATGAGTAGCAAAACACTGGAGGTTGAAACTTGGATCTGCTTAAGCATCTAATTTTCAATACCTTCAAATTCTCCAAGAAGAGTGTTACCCTGATGTCTTCTGTGAAATACAATTGTGCTTGTGTTATCCATTCTGGTCTATAAATACATTTTCTGAGTTTGGGTTTGAAGTTAGAGTTCTGGGAGTAGGGATATATTTTATGCCACTGCAAATGAACAGAGGCTGACAGAAAGCATGATGTCTTTTAGTCAGATAATACATTCTGATGTGCCATAGCATATGTTTGGAGGAAATGGAGAAGGCGGGAACTCCTTTTCTTGTTGGGAACTTAGAATTCTACAAGATTATTACTCTAGAAAATCATAAAATAAATCCATGACCTATTTGGAAAATAAATTCTTCTACCAAGATAATGAAAGTAATCACATTAAATGTGTGCAAAGACTGTTGTTTGGGTTTTACTCCATACTGTTTGCTATGAAATTTTGTTTGACGTTTAAAATGTTTAATTTACCATGTCTCTAAAAAATTAATTTCAAAATAAAGTTAATCAAGTCATGATTTTTAAAAACATGCTTCTCATGCACATTGTGGAGCTGTATTGTCATTCCATTTCTTTGTATGCTGAGAAATAATTTGCAGTAAGTGTTGATTCATTCAGAGAAAACAAAAATGCTTCATTTTGATTTCTTTTGTCCGTTTCTTTAGTCATCTTCTGAATCTACATCTTTTTCTCTATTACTTTCCTCCACAGCACCTTCCCCACAGGGACCTAGGATTTTCCTGTTTCCCAGCTCCCCTACACTCTCTTGTGATTCCCCACATCTTAAAAAGTCCTGTCTCCTCCTCTCGGGGTCTAGCATTAAACCTCTACACTCTAGCCATGTCAGCCCAGTTGTTCTGAGGAAAAGTGTTTCTTTCACTGAAGAGCTGCTTCTGGCTGCTTCTGGTAGGATCTATCTATTATGGCCTTTTAAACAAACTTTTAAGGAAATGTTGTTATTTGATTAACACACAGATGCTTCTATAACCCTGGGTTTGCTCTGTTAGCCTCTGAAAACTGCTGGCTACATGACTATTCATTCCATCTCTCACCTCTGCCCCAGAAGCTTGAAACACCTTCAGAACTTCTTAGAGGATTTGAAACAATGTCATTTATGCTACAGAGTTTCCTCTTTACCCTTGAAAAATATCCTTTGCTAATTGGACTGAAATAATTTACTTCATTTGTAATCCCACACATTCTCTTCACTTTGTTCCTGCATTTTGCATGGAGTAAATGCTCATTGCACTTGCTCATGAATTCATTCATAATTTGCTGCAATAATGGTTATCAGATGCTACCAACTCTGCTTTTTAATTTAACCTCTTAAACAAAGCCCATGTTTTTTACTTTTACTGCCCACTTTTTCATTTCACTGACATGTATTATTTTCATAGATTTCAATTAAATAGTTGATATTGTTGCGCTTTTTTTTGTAGAAACTCTTTTGGTTAGTTTGTATTTTTTGAGTTGGTTTCATGTGTAGTATTTATGCTATGTTTGTCTGCATTTAATATTGTATAGTCCCTGACAGTGATGTTTAGAATCAATGCTAAATAGTCAAAGCAATTTAATCTTGTTTAATGGGACTATACAGATACTAATTTTTGTTTCCTTATCCAAGAACAGCTAAAAATACTCGCTGAAAATTGTAGTGGTTTTATATCTAATTACATGGTAATAGTAGTATAGTAACTCTTGAAAATTAATTAATGAATTTAGGAATGATTTTGCATACATTATTAAGTTTGGTATTATCTCTAGACCTTCCAGTCTTCGGTTAAAACAAATAACTGCACTTTGATGTATATTTAATCTTGTTCATCTTTATCAGATGATTGATCAGAAGAAAAAGGATAGTAGCAAGGAATTCTTACAAATTCTGGAAAAGTAAATCTTGGCTTCATTTCTAACTGTTTGCACTGTGGTGTTTGTATTTCATCCTGCTCCTGACACCTTTTTGTTTTTTATGCTCTGCTTTCCTCTGCTACTTAGGGGCTTATTTTTGCTTTGTCATGTTAGCCCGGATGGCTTTAGATATAAGTAATAGCAATGATAATGTGTTTTTTTAGGCATGACATATTACCAAGAAAATCTGATTCTCTAGCATTGTGTTGATTTTAGGAAAAACACAATCTTGGTGTGTGTTTACTTCAGTGATTTTTAACCACAGAACTCATAATTTCCTGTCAGACCCATAACCTGCATCTCAACATGCTTTGTTAAGGGGACACATCCTTGATAGCAAATAATTCAACAGCAAAGATGTTAGTGAATCTGATAAACTTTCTCTGCACAAAAACTCCTGTGGTTGGGGGTAAGGCTAGAGGTAAAAATCTGAACAAAAGAAAGAGAGAATTATCATATTATGCAAAATTGGAATTTATCTCATGTTCATTTACAGATAATGTGCAGGTTATGTGTGTGCAAATGCAGTAATCAAATAAGTGTAGTTTTAAGTGCTGAGCAGTAGTAGCCCTTAACTTATTTGAATGAATCAGATGGGTATTTCATCGTATAAAATAATTTGTAATTTTTTTCAGAGTTTATATTTCAAATCAAAGGATATGCATTGCCTTGGTATTTTCTTCTTGTTCCTGATCATGCATTATGTAACTGCTGCTGTAATTACGAATAGTCTCCTACTAGTAGTTAGGAAGGGTGGTTTAGTTACCTGAAACTCTCTGAAAACCAGTTTTTTTATTACTTCTATTAAATAAAAATATAATAATATTAGTGAGAGATACACAACTATAGAGTAGTCTGACAGAGAGACTCTTTTTGATAAGGGCAGATAATCTGGTTGTGTAAAAACTTTGTGAAAAGTAGATCTATATTTAAATCTTAGGCAGAAAGTCATAACAAGAAAATAAAAAGAAGATACATGTCATAGAAAAGATTTTTAAATCCATGTCTTTACGTTTTTAAATTTAAAAGTTGATTTTATTCAGCAGGAAAAAATTTAGATTGGGAGGGTTTGTCCAAATACTGAAAAATCACTGCTAGGCGTATGGAAAGGAAAACCTAGAACAACCTTCAAACCAAAATTAAATTTTGATGTTTTTTTTTCCTTAAGAAGTAAATTATGGGGATAATTTGACTGTTTTCAATGACTCATTCTTATCTATTTTGAAATCACCCTTTGATTACAAATTATAATACATGTTTCTTTGAATGTCATTTGTACTGATACTCTTCAGGAATGGGCAGTGGGAGTGCTGGAAAAGAAGGGGGGCCATTTAAAACTCTTTTAAGACAACAGACTCAGTCAGCTCTGGAACAAAGGGTAAGGCATTTTATACTTCCATTTCTGGTCTACTGAAGTGAAAATTTATCTTGTAGTAAGTTAAATGTTTGCTCTTACTTTCTGTTTGAAAATGTGTAATTTTAGGTTTGAACTTATTACAAGTGTTGACTTTAAAAGCCCTTTTAATAGGCAAATTATTTAAATACTAATATATTACTAAAGCATTAGGAAAAGTGGAGCAATTAACAGCACTCAAATAATTCCAGTGGTATTAAGAAGTTATAGGAGAAATTACTGTTGTGTGTACTGTTGTACTGTAAGTTTAACTCTTAAGTAAACACATGATGATAATGTTTTTACAGAAGCCAAATTCAGAAACATTGCCATAGCTTTAAACAAGTTGAAAATCCCATTTGGAACTGGGAAAAGTTTCAGTTTTGGGGAATTGAGTTGATACCTTGTGCCCCATTTTGTGGAGTAGAAGGTAGCCTTTAATTGGGAACTTGAGCCTGAACTACTTGTCAAGCAGTAAAAGACATTTATATATTTAAACTTTTCCTCTATTGAACTAAAAATGCCATCTGTCTACTGAACAGACTATATGATGAAAACAATGTTTTTAATTAATTGTTTACATTTGGGTGGGTAATTGCAACTTTTTTTATAAATTATATGCAGCCTTGATCAAAATGTTGATAATGAGGTGTCTTGAAGGAAGGAAATGTGAGTATATTCGTACTCAGAAATAAATTTAATTGCAATTTCTGACTACCTAAACTAGTGACATAGGAGCATATGTGTTAGTTGGGAACGAAATCACTTGCATCTGTGAAATATGAGTGCTCAGCTGCTGTTTTGAGTAAGTGGATGATTCTCTTCTCATTTCTTGTGTTATCCATGGCTAAGGGAGGATCGCCTCATAGGTTCTGTAGAAGGCGGGTATGTTGAAAAACACTGCGTGACTCCTTTCTTCTTGTATTTGGGATTTCTAAATCATTATCTGAAATATATATATTTTTTTTAGTGAGGCTTTGCAGATTTCTTTGTAATTTTGTTTATGCAGAATTTTTTTAATTTGTTGAAGAGCATTTTCTAGATCAGTGTATTTTGCATGTTGATACATTTCAGTTAAAATTTTTGTTTAGGTATGAATACAAATCCATGGCTTTTTGCTTTTAATTTTTAAATTTGGCTGAAGGAATGCTTTAAAACAAGCCTTTTTTCTTTTTACCTTTGATTTTGCTAGCATTTCAGACATTCCATGGCTGATCTTTTTATTTCCTTAGGAAGATTTTTAAAGACAATAAAAATGTAAATTTGGAGCTCTTAATGTATTTTTAGAGTTTAAATTATTTGCACATTATTTTGATAAGGTCTGTGTGTTGCCTAGTAGAAAAAAAATACTGTAAAATCAGATGGAGATATATTGAGTCTGTTATTGATGACGATTATGATGTAGCAGCAAAGCATGTGGACAGTTAATCGTTAAAAAATATGTTTGTTCTGTCTTCTAAACATTTCTATTGGTTGTGTTTTGGCTATGGTGTTACCTCTTTTGGTTACCTTTGAGTTAACTAGAATGAATAACACTTATTAGTTATTTTGTCTGTTTTAGTATGACAACACTAACAGTGCACTATACTTGTGTGGATTACTTAGGATTACAAGTATTTGGGAAAACCAAGAATAAATTCGGTATATATAATATAGTTTCACATGTATTAGATATATAATAAAATCCAGAATACTTTGAGTTTAAAGGACCTTAATGATCATCTTATTCTACCCACCCTGCCATGGACAGGGACACATTCCACAAGACCAGGTTGCTCAAATAGTTCTTTTGAGTCTTAGATTATTTGGGTATGTGGTAATGCTAAGGTACCTTAAAATAAGTTCATTTAGTTGCATGTCTCAACAGCTTTTATTAACCAAATGTGGTTTTGGTGTATTACTTAAATAACCCTAACTGCAAACTGAACAGTGTTTGTAAGAAGGGTGATATTCCTCTATTTCTTCCCTGAAAATAAACTTGTAGAAAATGCAGCTGTGGAAAACTCATGTACATGTTACATTGTACATTAATAAATGTTAGCAATTCCCTGAACATCTGTGGATAGCAAGAGTAACTGTAGCACAGCTGTCTTTCTGTATATTTTTAACTAAAAAATACATGCTGTATTTCCATCAGTAGGAAAATTTCAGGTTATCTTACTTCTAAAAAATTAGCCTATGTTTTTGTAGAAATGGCCAAAAGCTGCTCTCAGTGGTATTTTTGTGTCTCTCACTTCCATTTGGATTAATTCTGTTTTCTTTTTGTTTTTACATTCTACAAGTGCTTGAGAGATCTTTTCTGCTGCCTTTTCAAAATGGAGATCTGTTGGCCTTCATCTAGGAAGGGCACTGCAGGAAATCTGTTGTGTTAGAGTGCAATTCTATGGGAGATTTGTTTGGCTGAAATCCTGACTTAAGCATCTTTTCTTTTCCTATCCACCCTCAGTTCAGGTCAAGAAAAACTGTAAGGTTTGGCCACCTTGTGAGATGGCACAGTAAATGTACTTAGAATAAAAATAATTAACCAGGAAATGGGCAATATTTTAATGTGGACCAGTTCCCTGCTCTGGTTTAACCCCAAATGCTCTGTGAGCATACCCAAGCATTACCTGAGGGAGTAGTTCAGTGGTGGGAATTAGTGAATGGCTGGAAGGGAATCAGAGAACGGCTTCAGCTGGCACTTAGACAGAAAGGTGTGTGTGTAGCCTTGTTCCATGTGCTGCTTCATTGTTTTGTGTGTCTTTGAATGAAATGTACTTAAAAAAGAAGACCACTAGCAATACATCTATGTGTATACACATTTTTAAACATTGTATTAAGCAAGTATGTGAGGATTTGATTGTAGCCTTATCAAACTTCCCTCAAACACCAACTATAAAATCTGTGTAGTTGTGAGGATTAGGAGTGACAGTTCTTTCATGGTCTGTGTAATCAATGACTGTGAATTGGTATTGCTAAAATGATTGGCCATCTTCAGTTGTAGCTTGGAAATCATCCTGGTTTGTCATATACTGAAATGGTTTGTGGTTGCATCACCTTGATATAAAGGAGTCCTCTGCAAATTGCAGTAATAGAGGGGATTTGTAAAATGGAAAGTGCATCTAATTTTCCCTGAAATTTCTGTTTTACCTGAAATAACTGTAGATTTATAATTTTGAACTATTGCAGTTTACAACACATAATTGAGGCTGAAACTTGTATTTGAGTAATATAATTATCAAATTTAAAAAGACTCTCCATGAGATAAAAGAAGAAAAAACGTCTTCATATGAAGTGATGGATGATCTGTGTCAGAATGAAAGAGTTGTTCATAGAGTTGTGTCTGAATGGTTCAGTGGCTCTGTTACCCACATTTGTCTGTGGCTCAAGTTAAGTGATGGAACCACCTTATTTTGTCATGTATCATGATTATGGTTTGGGAGTATTGAGATAAAACCATGTTATTATTTGAGGTTTTATTCCTGGTTTCTAGTGTAGGGAATCAGGCGAACTGGAAGTCCAAATATGTTAAAATTACTTGCAATACACAGCCTTATGGAAAGGAACAGAAAGTGGAGAAAACTTCTGAATTTCCATATAGATGAAAAACCATTGGATTTGCTTAAGCTTTAGAGCATGGAGTATTGTTTACTTTGTTCACTCCATACTGCTTCAGCACAGTATAAATGTGCGTATATATAAAATGTAAATGTGGTATAGGTTTAATGGAATTTCATATAAGTGGCACATTCAGAAAACTTCTTTATTGATTTCTGCAGTCCTGGGAAAGCAAGTATTTTGAGTATTTTGACTATTCTGATAATTTGCAAAGCTCTTTGCAATCTATTAGAACCTGAGGGAATCTTTACTGTATCCCTCTCTAGAATCCATTGCGGCTTCTGTTAGTCAAGCAGGTTTGCAAAATCCTGGAGTGAAATCTTCCTACTTTTAAACTGCATCATACGGCAAAACTGCAGGGTTTGGGTTTTGGGATTGGTTCTCTTCTGGTTATTGATACTATGGTTGCTGATTTCAAAGTTTGCCTCTTAATTTTGAAATTTTGAGCCAAATTAAAATCCAGAAAACTTTGTTTGAAGGACCTTTTAAAAGTTCTAAGAGTTCTTATAATAAGGTGGCAAGAATCCTGAAGTAGTAATTTTTAAACCTACTTTGGACTTTAGTTTGACTTTTCATGCCATGTATTGCTGGAAGAACCTGATCCTCACTGAATCTGCAGCATGTGTGCTCTTCAGATAGAATCTCAGTTGAATTGTACTGTTTCCAAGTATGTGAGAAAGGAATCTATCCTGTACTTTCTCTCATATAAAATATGCGGATTATTTGTTCCATTTAATCAGTTACAATTACACAAAACATGATTGCATGATTTTTCTTCTTTTTTTTTTTTTTTCCCACTTTCTGTGTTTAGATTTGCTGATTGCCTTTCCCCCATAAATGTGCTATTATTAGATATATATTAGATATATCACAGAACATCTCTGGAGAAATTAAAATCTAGTTTTGGGCTCAACTTCTTTGAATATGACTTTTATTTCATCATTTTTGTCTTGAAAAATTGCCGTTATTACTTACTTTGCCTCTTCTATGAATTTAAAGCTGGCATAGTTGCTGAAACTTAACTCTTCATTTTACTTATGAACTGGAGGTGAATCACCTTAGGTTAAGAACTTACAGTTGTGTTTCAGGACCTATGCTTTATTTTAAAAGATGGATATTTACTTGTTATATTTAGAGCTTACAAGCAAAGCAGTCCTTTGATATTTTTAGATGTGTTTTCCCGCAATAAGACATTCCTCATTCTTTCAAGACTTCAGTTTGTTTCACCCTGTGCTTCAGAATCAAACTGCAGTCAGTTGTAACAAGAACACCTAAAAATAGAGAAAAACACTTATTTTTATCAGCTAATGAAAGAAGAATTCTGGTGTTTAGCAGCCGTGATAAAAGTGGATCAATAGAGGTTTTGTTAACTTCTAAATATGTAAAGTTTCAATTATTTGTCACTGTTGTGCTGAGAAACAACTCTGTGGGGGAAAGTATGCTTTCCTGTGTAAAAACCTCTCCTTCTCTGATACAATGGGTCCATGAGGACACGTGAAGTGCTCAGTAAGCCTGAAGGACATGTCTGGCCCAGTGTAACTGCTTTGCTTGTATTTCAGGGAAGTGATCAATTCATTGCATGTTGACTGGCACTCAGCAGTGGTTGGTGAGCAGCCATTTAATGTTTGTTTTTAATCATAACAGGAATTCCCGTTTTTTACCTTGACGACCTTCCCACCAGGCTTTCTTGTCCACGTTGGGGGTGTGGTCAGTGCTCGCTCAGTGAAGCTCCTGGATCGCATCCACAATCCTGGTATGTCAGCATAGGATTGACTTCTTGCCTGTCATCTAACTTTTATAACATATCAGTGCTTGAATACATCTGTTCTAACAAAATCAAAAGCAGTGTATTTCAGACAATCATTTAAGCTTGAAAAATAAGTTACTTGAAAGTTATGTTTTTAGTGAGAAACATTTCAACAAATTAAAGTAATAATAAAAATACTTCGGATCAGTAACTTTGCATTGAAAACTAGCTTTGAATTATTGAGGGGTTAATTAATTTTTTTGCCACTTTTTGTGATTAAAACTTGATGCAAGTTTTTCATTGAAACAAAAATGAGATGAAGTGCTTGATCTTAACTATGAATATTTTCCCATTTTCAGCTCTTTGAAATCCTTAAGGACTAATGCCTACCATTTAGCTCCCAACATGGTTTTTAACCTTCACAGCTTTGTTTCTGTTCTTAAAAACCTTTACTGAACAGTACTTCAAGATTTTTATGTATTATTTTCTTGGGAACCCCAGTATGAGAACATGTATGTTTTGCATGTCCTAGTTCTAACATTAGAACTGAGTGACTTTTGACTCTGAAGACTGGGTTGGTTTAATCACTGAGACCAGATGAGGAATGCTTGCAGAAAGGTGGAGTTGACAGTGCACTTAAAAATGCAGAGGAGAGTAAAAATAGCACCTCTAGTGCTTTTGCATGCACTAGTCAGGAGTAATAAAAGGAAGTTTATGCAAATACATCCTTAAAAACAAGTACAAAAAACTAATCTTTTCCTTTTCTTCCTATGGCCCAAGGCAAACAATTCTCCAGGCAGGTATGTCAGATTGTTGCTGATCTAAAGACTCACTAAACTGGCAACATGAAATTAAATCCAAGACTTAATTTGAATTATATCTTCCTACTTTAAAGGATTTTATTCAAGTATGTTAGTGCACAATGTTGCTCTTTTCTTTTCTTATTCTAAGATATATTTACACAGTGAAGAGAAGATTTAAAGAAATGTCAAACTATAATTAATATGTGAGTCTTTATTTTTGTGCCACAAAGTTATTGTAGGATTCTGTATTTTCAACAGATTTCTGATACAGGTCTCTTATGTGCAAAATTTACTATGTGATAGATGTAAGACAGAATGGTAAAAAAAATCCATTTTGCTCAGAAGTTTAAAAAACTAATTTCTTGCATTATGCACTCTTCATTTTTACTAGCTGACTGGAAGCAGTATAAGACATAAGGCAAAATAGAGATATATGTTTGCACAGCTGCAGTGTTCCTGTGAAATTTGCAGATTGCTCCTGACAAGTGAATGTAAAATGTATTCTCCTTGGAAGTCATATTGCAAAATAGTGGGAATAAAAGGGGGAATGAAGGCACATGGCTGTGGGAGGGAAGGTGGAGAAGTAGAAAAAAATTCTGATATAGTTATGATCGTGAAGCATTTGAGTCAAATAAGTCTGTAAAATATTAAAGGAAGCAAATAAACTGGCAAATTAATAAATCAGGAAAGCATGAAAGAGGAGGGAACATTTGAAGGTGGATTAAGAACTTGCCAATAAGACAAAATTGCCGTATACTGTACACTTTGGTCACCTAGTGCCAGATTGCTATAGCATGCTCCTTTTTCCCTTTCTATTTCAGCCTCTTATTAACTCTGCTGTCTGTGTCTTTCCAGTTCCTGTGGAGTGGTGTTGTCAATTGTGTTCTTGTTGGTAGTTTTTTTCACTATTCTGCTTCTATAACTGATCTACTAATTTGCTGTTTTGAACTCAGCCTTTGTCGGAATTATGGGTAACACAAGATCATACAAACTGCTAGACTGGAATAGTTTCAATTCAGGTATTTTATTAGTCATTCAGTACTACATATGCTGACAGAAATTATGGCAGCTCAGTGAAGTTATTAGAAATGCTCTAGGATATTTAGGTTAATGCTTCAAATTTGAATCTATTTAATCATCAAATGCTTAAATGTCATGTTTTCATGTTGTTAAATACTTTCTTTAAAATTACAAACCTTTTTTTTAGTATAAAATAGTATTGCTAAGAGTATTGTAATATCAATCTCGAAAGCTGAATGTTCAAATGTTTATTTAGTAGTTATTTTCAGCTCAGCATCCATGAAGGAAGTAATTTAGGGTTAGAGAATGGATTCTTCCTCACACAGTTGGGATCATTTCAGGTGTGATTTTTTTGATTGGTTTGGGGTTTTTTTATGTAATGGATATTTGGGGGTTTTTTTTGGCCTATTGGTTTGATTTGGGGGGACTGTTTGGTTAGATTTGTTTTGTTTTGCATGGGCTTGCACTTTCTTCTACAAAGGCTTTCCTCCTGTTACTTTCAGGAAATCAGTGAATGTGTTTCTTCTTAATAATAGCTCCAAATCAATAGTTGTGTTATAGATAGTAATAGACATAAAAATTGTCGAAGAAAAATAGAGAACTATCAGTTTAAAGAGAAGGGTAGTATGTAGCCCCGGATTTGTTGGTTCATAAATCTTGTATTGTAAAATGCAACCAGTTTCAGGACTTAAAACACAATGATTTGAACTTTTTAATCACTTCATTACCTAGCTTGAAAAAAACCCCAATATTCTTATTTTTTATGCAGTTTTAGTAATCAAAATGTGTAACTTCCTTATATAGCTATAGAAGGTGAGTTGATGAAATCTAGATGAAATAAAGACTTCTCTCTCTCATGTTTCCCCTCTGGAAAGATAACATGCTGTGGGAGAGAGGCAGGCATAGCTTCTCTACATATAACATCCAAGCCACTAGACCTTGTCAAACTTTGATGTTTTTAAAGCTGGCACAATAAAAAGGTACAAAGCTGACCTCTGAGGGTTTATTTCTCCTAGAAACTTTCCTTCTTGATAATTCACTGTTGCCATGCAGCTCTTTATCATGCTCTAAAATTCAGTTTAAATGTACAGTTATTAAAAACCAGACATTTTTTCCATTTTGCAAATTGTTCAAAAGTAGGGAGAGACTAAAATTATTGGCTCATTTTTGTTGTTCCTTGTTACAGTAAGCATCCTTTAATATTGTGATTATGAGCTTTTCTGATTTTGTTGGTTTTCTTTGCTTGTTCTAAAATGATAATCTTTTAAAATTAACTTTCATTATGAAAATAACGTTATAAAATTCTCAGGTGTGTGACTGGTGTAGCACAGTCTGATTCAAGGTGTTAAAAATGTCTAAGTTTTTGTATATTGTGTGAAATCTTCAAAAGTTGGAATTCATTATAGCTTCTTCCAGATTGTTTAGTAGGATGTTTTTATTGAAAGAATTTTATTAGAATGAGGGAGTAAATGAGTTTATATACAGACACTAAACATGCCTTGAACTAGGCTATGAATTTATCTTCAATGTAAGATTAGGAAGCTAAGTGGAAGTCAGGAATTCAGTTCTGGACAGAATATTCAAAACTGTCGTCTAGTTTTTTTAGAGATTACAAGAAAACGAATGTGTATATATATGTATATAAAACACTTTACCCAGAGATGCTTGTTACCTATAAGTGTTGGGTGGAGTAGAGAGGTCTAAACCACACAGTAATTGTAGAGTTAATACCTCCCTGAGAATTGGCTGTTTTTCTGTAGCTTGGTGTGTCAGTAGGTCTGCAGGAAAAGCTGCTTAATCCTACTGGTTTGGGACTGAGCAGGTTACATTCTTATTCCTGGAAGTATGGGGTTTTTGCAGTGCTAGGTGTGCTGCTGGACAGAGCAAGTAATCACAACCATAAGTGGGCTAAAATTATTTTCCTTTTGGAAAATGTTCAGGCTTCATTTTGGCTTTCTTAGTAACCTAAGAGCAGAAGGCAATGATTTAATTGTGTGTAAGATACAGCAGGAACATCCAGTGGTCGGGAAATGTTAGACATTTGAAGGTACTTGAAAATCAAACGTGGAAGTAAAGACTATTTCATAAATGGAAAAGAAGCTGCTTAAATTTCTGGAAATTGCATATAGTTCAATGAAGAATTGTTTGTAAAATACAAAAAGGTGGATATGAAGATGAATTTGCAAAATAAAAGTAGAGAGTTAAGCAAAAATTCGTAGAAAAGAGGGCACATAATACAGTGGAGGATACCCTCTGGTGCTGTCTCTGAGAAAGAATGAACTAGAAGTATAAAAACATGCAAGGAATCCTCAATCCAGAAGACTGGATCTGTGTTAAAAGTTTGGCACTGAGGTTAAACACAGAGCAGAAAGGTAAGCAGTGCAAGAACTTGTTGAATAGAGGCTGCTTTTCCATGTGGCTATTTCATAGCACCAACATTGTTTCTCACATAACTACATTTTAAACTCCTCATTCAGGAAGCTGCTCCAGCAGTGCATCTCCAGCTCCAGTACTCAGAAATATGGAAAGATAAAAGATTGTTAAAAACTTCCTCAGCATCTCCTGAGTTCTTGTATGATATCCAGTCTTGCTGTTGGAGTGTGAAATTCTTCAGAGTTAGTTTTGCATATGAGGAAATGCAAGAGGAGAGCTTGGCTATGTTTTGTTTCTGTAACTGAATGTTTTTCTTCCATAGAAATACAAACAGAGAATGTGCAAATTACATTTCAAGCTGCTTTCTGGGGTGTAAGTGTGGCCCATTTGTAGGAACACAGTAGGAAGTGTCAGATTGTTCCTGTTGGTGTCTGATGCGGTTATCTCAGTTCAAGTAGTAAAAACCCCAACATTTTAAGGTTGACCTCTTGCCTTTTCTTGGAGAATTTCCAAGTTGACTTCGTGTCCATCAGTGTGTGTTGAATGAAAATGGGAGGTTAAGGCAGTTATCAGAGGCTTTTTCTGAAAAGACTGAGGGGTGTGATATTCTCCAGTAATAATTTACTCCAGTTTTCTGCAGCCTTTCCAGAGGAGTGAATGTTCCTAAATAATTTCTATGTGAATAATTCTAATATGAATAGTGTTTGAATATTATTTCTAGAAGCAGTTACACCTTTATGTTAATGAAATAATTTTCATTGGGACTGTGCTTTGCTTTTTTTTTTTTTTTTAAGAGAGAGTTCTAAGTAGATATTTATGTAACTGGAGAAAGAATGGTCACTGTCACTGAGCATAGAATAGTATTCATGTGGTCTGTTAGAGATTGATAAATAAACTTGGCATTTAAAATCTTTGTTTAGAATTCTTTGCCTACCTAAGTAATGCTATTTAATCTGTTCATACTGCTTTAAAGCTCTCTCTGAATTCTGGCTAATGGTGTGAAAGCAAATATAAACTTTTCCTTCACAAGTACTCCAAAAAAAACATTGCTTATTGCACAACTACACTTTGTAGTATGTAGTCTGGTTTTGATTTGATAGCACACAAGAGAGAACATTGGTCTTGCAAAAATTGTATTTTTGCACAAAACTCATCCTAATTTCAAAATATGGGACTTGACTAAAACTACTGTCTTCATAAAATTTCCTTCATGGATTGCATTGAGTTTTTTCAGCCTTCTGATATTTGCTTCTGTGGTTGCAAACATACAGTTGTATAACTATTTGCCTGGCTCAAAAGATATCATTGTTAGAAGAAAACCAGAATGATTCTGGTTGAATCAACCCTTCCTAACCACTACATAATTACTGCTAAACATGGCTGAAGTTTTGTAGGAAAATACACAGACAGAGAACACAAGTTCTGAGTGATTGTAACAGGATTATAGGAATAACTGATGTCAATGGATAATATGAGGCACAAGAGATTTTCTTTTTAAGTCTCCTTGGATCCAGAAGTTAAAAGATGCTTCTCTGCCTAGTTTGTCCTAAAACAAAATAAAGTTATGAGTATATAGAAATAATGAATGCAGAGGTTCTGCGTTCCAGAGGAGTGCAAATAAGGAATAGGAATTCAGAGACAGTGTCATTTCATACTAAATAATGCCATCCCTGTCTGGCAGCAATAAAATAGATGAAATGTGGTTTAGAAAGCCTTGTCTTGTCACAGCATAGTGTCCTCCCCAAACAGCCACTTTGTTGTTGTCATTTGAAGCTTTTCTTTGAAGATTGCTCATGTTTTAAAGTAGGTTGTATTTATCGTGCCAAGGTGACAAAGCAACAGAGACATAAAGTAGAATAAGTAGTTTGTTTATTACCTGCTGAGTCACCATTCTAGGATGAATGACTGAAATAGTCACTAAAAGCTGGAGTAACTAAGGCACATTTTTATGCATGGAACTGATTTTCCAGAGGCAAATTTATTTCCTATATTTAATGTTTTCTAATTTCTGGGCAGTATTTTTGAGCTTTTATAATTCTAAGTATGATGCAATTTAAACCTTCATTTTTAAGTATTTTAAAGTGTTATTTAATAGTTTAATTTTTAGTATATTCTGAATGTATTTTTTTCTTCAAATGCCTTATATTTCGACATTATAATTTTAATTTTATTTAAGTTGTACCACATGGTTTCTTTTATCTCTACACTAAATTATTACTGCTGCTTTGGCATTATTGCAATTTTTTTTTTTTTTAGGTAATACTTTTTTCATCTTGTACTCTTCCTATCAGACTTTCATCTACAATTAAAAGAAGTAGTTATAGCCACTGTTATGGCTGTATTAAGCCATAAAGGGAACAACCCTTCTGGCTTCTCCATCTTGGAGTATATTTTGGGATGAAAGCTAACACTCCTCAACAGTGAGCTGCCCTGAAAGAAATGATATATGGAATTTTCTGTATGGTTTCTCCTGGAGTCTTGTAGTGATTTGGCCTGAATGACCCAGTAGAGAGCTGCCCTGCACATGAAAGGGTTTGTGTTTAATCAGCCAGCCAATATCTCCTCCTGTAAATGCAGTTTAATTTTTTTAATCCTAAGTGTTCTTAAAATTGTCTCCTTAGTAATTGAAAAATTCCTTCAACTTTCAAGTCTTAATCGCTCATTCAGGAGTTTGGGCTTAAGAAGTGAGATATGTGCTGCTCTCTGACTTCATCTGGCAGAAAAGCACTGGTTATCAGTAATATTTTGCAGGCTGGATGTTTTATTTGGAATTTAACTTTGTAAGAGTAAGTGTGCCTGTTCTCTTTGGGTGTGGTTACACTTTTTCCTACTAGTTTAGTGTATCCTAGTTTTCCTTTGCTATATCCTTATAATCTGCTTCCTTAATTTTCTGTAACAAAGTTTTCATTTATACTTCTTTTAGTGTTAGAGATGATTACAGGGAGTAGTATTTTTAAACAAGAAGAGAGTGCCTTGGAAACTTTTTGAAAGTTTTAGGTTAATCTGGTTTAGGTTAATCTGCTAGTTATTTGCTATGTGAATTTTGTGTTAACCTTTACACCAGAGGATTTGTGTTTCTGTACAGTTATTGAGTTGTAAGACATTTGTATCTAAATATTTTAGATATTTTTATATGTATCTAAATATTTTAGAAAATTGATAATGTCAATGTTTATGGGATAACCAGAAAGGATTAAATAAAACTTCAAAATCCAGGGAAGGTTGCTTATAAACCTAACAAAGGGGTCTGTTAAAAAAAACCCAACCAGCCAAACCTAGAGAAAAATATAACATTTCTTTCTGTATAAGGTATTAGTAGGTTTTTCATTAAGAAGATACAAAAATAAGGGAATATTGAACATGATAATGGCTTTGCCTAATGAAAGATTCATTGATTGATCTGAAGGAATATTATTGGCCTCTATTATAATTTTTGAAACAACAGAACAAGGAGTTATTTATAGATCAGGAAAATTTTCCTTGGATGTTTGTCCTCCTTTCAGAAAATTGTGTTATATGTGTAAATATTTACTAAATTATACAATATAAAATTGGTTGAAATGAATCAGACAGTTCAGCTTTGGAGTAATTTCTTCAGGATGTCTAAAGATTCAGCTTTAAGGATGCAGCAACTTTTGGATATGAACTGTGCCATCAAGAGGCCATTCTTTTTAATCTGTCTTCAGTTTTAAAAAATCTGTATGGACTAGCAAAATGCAGCTTCTGACTGAATTTTGAAAGAACCCGTACAATTGAACTACTAGGAAATAACTTCGGAAAGGTGTTGCTTCTTATGAATCAGAAAGGGATAGTATCTAGGTGAAATATTTATGCATGATATTGTCCCATGGATAGAGCAGCTAAACCTTGTATTTTAAAAGAGATGACTGACTTGGTGGTGTATAGACCTAACTCAAAGAACATTCTGGGTACAGAAGTGCTGTTTGTGTCTTAAAAAACTGGTGAATAAAATCAGTTTGGAAAGTTTCAGTTGGAGGAGGTTTGAGTTGGCACAATTTTGAGTTGGCACGATTTTGATAGAATATTGTACTATTGACAGCATTGTTTCTCAAGTCCTCAATTATAGAAACAGTGTGCTTTGCTTCCACTTGGTTATAAATATTCTGCCAATTTGGAAACATTAATAAAGTAAGTTTAATATTCAGCCTTTGGTTTCCCCCAAAGGGGGCATAATTAGCAGTGGAATTCCCTGCAAACTTTCCTGCTTAAAGTTGTAGAGAAACCTTGGTCCAAACTACTCGGTACATTTGCTAGAAAAGCTTGTGACTGAGTGCTCTGTATGCTTGCCTTTTTGCTTCCACCTAGAATCCAGGGCCATTACTTTCTGTAACCATTTCAGTGAGCTGCCATAGTTTTCAGTCTGTACTGTCACCTGATCCAAGCATGCGCCAAAATACCCACCGTTTCTGGCTCCTGTCTGCTGAATCTGCTTTGCAAACCCTTAGTTCTTAAGCTTTTGCCTTAGCAAAAAAACCAACAGGCACTCTTATGGAGTGTGCTGGACACATGCCATCCTGCTCCCCTAACTCCTCTAATTGTTTATGTAAATCCTTAGCTTTACTAAACTTGTAAATGCTACGACAGCATCCCCATGTGAAATTGTGTGGCTCATGTGTCAAAAAAGGCTGCTTGTGAAAATATTTGTCAGAAGAATATGAATGCTACACATTGCACTGCATTCAGTGTTTTGTATCAAATTATTGCAATGTCATGGTGTTTGATTTTAATTGTAGACAATTATTTTGTGTTTTACTATGCAAAGGTAAGTTCATGTTAACTGTGAATGTGCAATATTTATATCTAAACATAATAACTGATTTTTTGGCCTCTTTCTGGAATAAAAAAGTAGTCAAATATTTTAAGCAGAGGCCCCAGTCTTCTTTACAGTTGTTTATGCATGACTCATAGAAATATTTGTTCTTGTGCAGTAAGAAATTGTTGGATTCTTTAAAAGATATTGGGCCTGATCCTGTTAACGCTGAAGACAATGACTGGAAAATATTTCTTACTTCTAATAATAGTGAAAATGATCCATTACATTTCTATAGTTAATAGTTTTGTTAGTGCAGATATTGAACAGATTCTTAGAATAAAGGCTTAAATGTTGTTTTAGAAAGACAGTGTTGAGCAACTTCACACCAGTATGTGTTTGCCATAATGGTAAGGTGTTCTTGTAGATGTTAGGTAAGAAAATTTTTAAGTCTCTTAATAACTTCAGCCGTTTAAACTATAAATATTTTGTGGAGGAAAGCTAAACGTTTGCATAGAATTTGGGACCCGTCACTATTTCTACCTTTATGTACACTTTAAGGATCCCTGTTTCCTTTCAAACATCTTGTTCCATTTCAGTTTTCACTGTGGCTACATTCCTTTTCAATGTCATTCTTGTCTTTATCAATCTTTTTATTTCACAGCACATTCTGTATTCATCCTCTGTCACTTCACCTGTTGCTAACTCTCAAATCCTCTTCATGACTTCACGTTTTCTTGCATATTGACATAGGAATGTCACTGGTGACAAGTAGAAGCAGTTTTTGCCACATGGAACCAAAAGGTGTAAAAAGTTATGGTTTTGAAAATTGGTGCTTTTTGCCTAGAAAAAAGGCTATTTCTTTGCAGGTGTTTGTCTGTGAAGTACAAGGATTTATGTGGCTGCTTATTCAATGTTTATGACCAGCTGCCTGTGATCCAGTCTCATTGAGCAGGTGTTTTTCTGCATGGTCAGAGAACCACCTTTGCTGCTACCTTTTCATCTATAAGGAGAAACACATTGCTTATATATACAATCTCTGGCCCATGACTGGAGGAGGAAAGAGGAATTGCTCCCAAGATCCTTGTCGATTTCACCAAAAAGAGTTAAGAGAGAACTTTCACAGAATGTGCTTTTGGTCTCACATCTTCCATACACTCTGAATTTGTCAGATGATGTAGCCTGGCCTTACAATCCATTTCCAGAGATTCTCCCTTGATTCAACCACCACTACTGCTGTTACCTGGTGGCAGCAGAAGCAGCCTTTGTCCAGAGGTATACATGCAAAGAGAAGACATTTCCTTCTTTTTGTACCACAAATGGTTTTGAGAGCTGAGCTGGGGAGCTGCAACCCTGTGTTGTGATAGATTATTTCTGTAGGAACCTGAGTTTCCAAAGCTGAGAAGAGGTGCTCCAGGAAGCTGAATCAGGATTGCTGAGTATAGTATCATCTTGAGCATTTATTTTCCCAGTCACTGAGAGGGTTTAAAGAGTGTTTTCACACTGAGAGTTAAGTGCAGCACTTCAAGATTCTGCCAGTAATGCACTGCAACCTGCTAAAGTGAACTTGGATATAACAGAACATGATTGGAAACAGTTCACAAAAATCCCTTGTTTCATGTCCTAACGTGTACACTTTTGTTGATTGCAGAGAAAATTCCTAAGAACTCTCACTGTAAGTTTTTTTTCTGTTCAGTGTTAATTTCTTCAAAGCAAAGGTTGAATCAACTTCAGTCTGAGCGTCCAGGCTGCTGCTGGTCAGTGTAATGCTGAGTTACACAAGCATTGCCATCTAAAGTTAGGTATAATTGAATATACAGACCTCTCTGCTCTTCCTTTTTATTAGAAAATGATAATCAGTTTAGTTTAAAAAAATTAAAGCCTAGTTCTAAATGCAAAGTTGAGGTAAAATCTTGAATGAATACATCTTATTTTGCACTATTTCTGTTTCAGCAGCTTTTAAATGATGTGTATATCTGCATCTTGCATTTTTGTTTGTCATGTTGTCAGAGAACCAAGTGTATGATAATGTGGTTATCATACACTGTGTTGATTAATATTCCTGGTAGTACAAAATTGGTTCCAAATAAATTTCAGGGTTTGACCTTGATATTTAAATTAAGATTCAGCAAGGAGAGAGAACTCAGTGGCCAGAAGTTTGTATCTGTGCTAAGTTCAGTTAATTTCAGGGAAATTCCATAAGAATCTCTCTACTCAGAACCCTTGGTAATATCTTAAATGTTGATTGTTTGTTACTGGTTTTCCCTTTTTGTATCAACAATTAACACAGTTGCCAACTACATTCATTGAAACAGGTAAGTTTTGAGAGAAGAAACAGCTGACAAATTCTAGTTGTAAATTCAGTATTTGTTGGCTCCATATGTAAAAAGATTGCAAGACAAGAGCTTTAGTTATGGGAGCTAATTGCTGAGCAGTTAAAATAAATGAATTGCATGAACTTATTCTAGCAGCATACTTTTTTTGTATTTTTGTATCTTGTAGTTTTCAAGAATAGCAGGCAGGATATATTTATATAACCTTGAGGACAATAAAGGTAATTTGAATCCATTCGTGGGCATGGAGAGAAGGTACAGTTTCCAGGATACTGAAGCAAAAAAAACACTGACAACATACGTCCTGTACTTCTTCATGTTGTAAATGCAGAAGTAGTTTCAAATCCCTGTGGCTTCTCACAGAAGTGTCTGTTTGATTAGTGATACAGTTTTAAACAAATATTTTTAAACTCTGGTTAACAGAGAGAACTGTAGGAAAAACTATTGGGTTATTTCAAAGAGATTGATTGTACAGCAAAGTAAAATGTTCATTTACTACTACAAATACTGTTTCATTACTCCGAGTTTTTCAACATTACAGAGTATCTGTGATGCTTTGTTGCAAGTTACGCTGCTCTTGTGTTGTTGGAAACTGCTTACATGGGGAGAAACAAGATAATTAGTGAAAAAGTCCCATTAGTGTTTCCTTGAAGTGTGATAAATAGGAAGGAAATAAAATGTCCATATTCAAAGCACTTGAATATGAAAATCTCATCTTTTCAGATTAAATGCATGAAGCTTTGTGACAGCATAGTACAGAATAGTGAACTGATTTATACTTTGTCTTTCAGATGAACCAGAGACACGAGATGCCTGGTGGGCAGAAATCAGACAAGAAATAAAATCCCATGCCAAAGCATTGGGTTGTCATGCTGTAGTGGGCTACAGTGAATCAACCAGCATTTGGTAAATCATGATGATGATTTGATTTTCAAAATGCCACAGAAAATGTATTTCATCATTAGTGGATTAAAAATTAACTATTCCAGTGCAGTTGTTGGTGCTGTCTATTCTATAACTACTTTACAGAGCTAAAGTGAGATTATAAAATTTCAGTATTGGGTGGTTTTTATATATGTTTAGATCTGGGTTTTAAGTTTTTTCTAATGAATGTTACCATTTTTTTCTCTTAAACTAAAGCCTACAGTTTGCTTTGTAGTAACAATATTAATTTATCCATGAAGTTTTCTAAACCTAATCTACGTAAATAATTAAGATTGTTCCTAAAAATATATGTATTGAAGTTTCATTATTGGATAACAACTGGCAGACCAGAACTTAAATGGAAAACTTCACATTTCAGGCCCAGGAAAGCTCGTCCTGGAGCCAGGTGTGTCTGATGATATTAATCAGAAAATTACTCTGGTTCACTGTTTTTAATTGCATTTGGGAAGTTATGAGCAAATTCAAAGATCTGAATTTATTTTTTTTCAAGTTGATTTTGCCTAAATATTTTAAGGTAAAAGCACTAAAGAGTTGCTTTTTTAAGGAGAGAAGTTGAAAAAGTTTTGGTTTACCATATTTACCTCAATTACACCATTACTGAGGGATGAACACACCAAAATGAAGCATTTATTCCTTTGCTTGTCAGTCTCCTTGTAAAAAGCATGTAAGTTTGTATTATTTTTTCTACTTTAACTCTGTGTAGTTAAGAAAATACAGAGTATAGAGAGGCAATCAGTTATTGGGTTATTTAATGCTTGCATTTCTCGAAAGGAATTTAATGTGCTAGTGTTTGATTATTCATAAAATATTTATTGGAATTCCCATACTTATTGCCAGTTCAGCTTTATTCCATGCTTAAAGCACAAGCTTGTGTGTGTAAGTACTGGTCTGCCAGACATGCTATGTATGAAAAATTATTATGGAAAGAGAAACAACAAATAAAAAAAAAAAAAGACACATGTATCATTCTAGAA
>VXBI01014846.1:316595-354954 GCA_013397375.1 Toxostoma redivivum
TTTTTAATTTTTTTTTTTTTTTTTTTTTTTTTTTTCCCCGGTCTAGTATTTTATATTGAATACTAGAGGTTTGTTTCTTATTTAACAACTTGAAAATTATTAAAAGCTCTGTGGTCATTGTGAGAGCTTTAACTATGCTAAATCCTAAGTATGGTTGATTACTTTACATGCAAAATGTACCACTATTGTAGTTCTTCCTAGTAAAGTTTTACTGGTTTGCCATTTTTTATCCGTCAAGAAGCACCCTTGTCAGTGTTCGGTTCTAACTTAATTTTGAAAATTGAGTGTTAATGAGATGCTGAGGCTCTCAACTTCTCTTTCACTTTGGTAAAAAATTATGCCTTTTTTTTTTTTTATGTTTGTTTGGTTTGCTGTATTTCTTTGCATTGTTAACCATAGAGCTGAACACCATACTTAAATCTGGTTAGCCTTTCTGTTGTTATATTATTTGTAACATGAGACAGAGCTCTTAAGTCTTTCTGTTCAATCCTTCTTAATCTTGTACTTACGTGTGGTCAGAGAGACATCTAGTGAATTAGCTTGGAGAATTATTTCTCACAAGTTTGAGTTTTGCCCTGTTCTCAGGGTAAAAAGGAGAAAGTTCCTAAGGTAATAAACATAGTCAAAAACAAGTTAAAATTCGTGAAAAACATGTTAAAAAAAAAAAATTCACAACAAAAACAAACACCTGATGTTTTTTCCATTAAACACATCCTGGAAAATGTTTGTCCCTGTAAACCAATGAACTACAGTTCTGTTCCGTACATCGGAACATGCTTTAAATAAAAACCCTCAGTTCAATAAAATCAACTTCTTTTCCCAAAAAAAATCCATGTACTTTACTATTCCTTTTATCTTTTTTTTCCTTTTATTTAAGTCCAATATCACACTTGCGCAGTGGTTATGGTTTAAATACAAGAAGAGGATTGTGAGTTTTAATGGACAAAATTGGACAAGTGTGCAAAAGTAATGGTGATGTTGAACTTCATTGAGACTTGTACTAGCTTTTTAATCTGATAATTTTATATAAAGGCACTCACTAAGTAGTAGGAATTCACTCTGTTGTTATTCTTTTCTCTTATAGTGAAGAGGTCTGTATTTTGTCCGCATCTGGCACAGCAGCTGTACTGAACCCTAGGTTCCTTCAGGATGGCACCATGGAAGGCTGTTTGGA
Source organism: Toxostoma redivivum (assembly GCA_013397375.1). Classification (NCBI taxonomy): domain Eukaryota; kingdom Metazoa; phylum Chordata; class Aves; order Passeriformes; family Mimidae; genus Toxostoma; species Toxostoma redivivum. The sequence goes on from VXBI01014846.1 coordinate 317,770, forward strand.
ACAAAGGTTGTCATGGCAGCCTGGCTTCTTTTCCATAGGGTCAGAGAAGGGAGAGGTTGATTTTTTTCCTCAGAGCCAAGATAGTTCTTCTCTATTAGGGTAGGTTACAGTGTTACAGTGCAGGATGCGGGACCAACCACTTTACTGCTTTTCACTAACAACACCACCACAGGAGTAATGGAGCTCTGCGCCAAATTAGATACTCTGTTTTTATTTCTAACAGTGCCAATAAGGTAACACATTGGACTACTAACACGGATAACTCAGTTTTTCCCTTAGCTGCTCTTCAGGTCTCTTTTCTCAATTTGGTATCGCACAATAAAAAATGACAGATGTTTGATAACTTACATAAGCCAAAAGTGGCTATGTCTGTAATATGTGTTTATATGCTCCATTAAATACTATTTATGTGTGGGAGATAAAATAGCTTGGTTATAAAACAAATATGATGCCAGATTTTTCCAAAATGGGTATGTGTTTGTTGAAGTTGATGAACAAAATCATGAAACTGAAGGCCAAACATGAAGTTTCCCATTGTTTCTGCTCTTGCGAATAAAATTTGAAGAATGAATATTGCCACAAAGCTATTTTTGGGGAAGAAAAGATTAATTAATGCATATTGGTAATTTATCTTGTATTCATCGGGATATTAATCAAATATTTCAAGGGATTATTATAGTTTAAAGCAACGTTACTTATTACACTTTAGCCCTTGCATTGCTTTTTCCATAATAAACCAGTCAATGTAGTATTATTTATTCCTTTACTTTGTTAGCAGAAGACCATTGTCTTCTGGTTTAGATAGAGTTTTAAAAACTGTAGCCAGAACTAAAATACTTGGTTTTGTAGTCACTATATGATGAAGAGAAAGAAATATCATGTTCATAATATAAAGAAAATAGACTTTTATGAAAATATGTATTTAGGTGCTACTAAGAGTCTTGACATAGATTAGAAGTGCCAGAGGGAGGTAAAACAGGTAAACAGACAAAGCTCATGCTCAACACAAAATATATTTGCCATAGTCTTATGATAACTAATGTTCCAAATCTGTCAGATTTGTTTGCATACCTCTTCAAAATCACTGAGAAGAATTGTTTGAGATACAATATAAATTTTCAATGATGAAGTTGGGCTGTGCTTTCCCTGTTCATATATTTATAGTGGTCAGTCCTGGGTATTGCTCATGGGGGAGAGAAACTATGTGTTCTAAGCAAGTGATGAGTTTTACCTGATACCTTATCCTAGGAAACAATCTTGCAGTTCTTCTCACAGTGTTAATGTATATTGTGCTGCTTCTCTGAAGGATGATTGGTTTGTTGTTTGTATTCTGCTCTTACGGGGTTTTGGACAAAATGATTGTAAAAGAGATTTTTGATTTGTTTGGTACAGTAAATTCTTTGTATAACTCTTGTATCATGGATTATATTTAGAAGTTATACTGCTTAAAGCCAGTTCAGTAATGTTACAGATTTATATGAATTGTTGGTCACTGAATGTCCTTTTTTTCAATCCCTGCATAAGAAGTTTCAATGCAAGTTTTATTGATAGCATTTTAGCAAGTAGTATGGAACCTTTTTTTCTTCTAATTCAAATATTGTAATGCTTGTCATATTGGTATAATGGAGCAGAGTTTAGTTGTGGTGTGTGATTCAAGTAGGTCTCTGTAGGTGTTTATATACATGTGCACTTACTGACCATGGTTAACAAGATGCAGATGTTTTAAGTATTCTATCCATAATGTACTTTTAGGATTGAAGAAGCTTCACCACCAGGTTGTGGATTTTGCCATATTCCATATGATGAATTGAACATGCCATTTCCTGCTCACCTCACTTACTGTTACAACTGCAGGAAGCAAAAAGTTCCTGATGTCCTTTTCACCACAATTGACCTTCCTGTAGAGGCAATAGTTGTTGGGAAGGGATGTCTTATTCAAGCCAGGTATTTGTCAAAATGCTTTCTTAGTCTAGTAAAGTTTTGGAGATCTTTGAAAGAATCCTTGTTGCTAAAATCTAATGTGTCATCAAACCTTATATTACAAAACATACAATTGGCCTGTGTTCTTGAATAAATTTTTTCTCTGAAAATACCATTGCACTAGTGTGGGCTTTGAATTTCAGCTTGTAGGACTAAACCCAGAGACTGGAAGATGTCTAATGTATAGTCAGAGATGGGATTGCTCTGCTCTTTGTTTTCTTCTTTTCAGACGAATATGGTTAATGCTTTAGCTGTAAGGGCACTTGGGTTTGGTTTGGCTTGGTTTTGGGGCTTTTTTCTTCCTTCCAATGTATGTCTTGAATAACTGTATTAATAGGAATTTTAAAAATTCTGCCACCAGAAATTACAGTAGTAATTTTCTGTGCTTGTGCCTGAAATGTTTGAGTTGGGTGTCTTACTAGAAGAAAAGCTGGAAATAGAAGTTTTCAGATGACACTGTCTCAAGGAGTTCTTGTAAAGAACTAGCATTTTGTTTTACTGTTGCAGCAATCTAAAATAATTGAAAAGAAGCTGTATTAGGTTATACATTGAGGAAAAAAACCTCAAGATACCCTATGATCCCTTTCAATCTTCACAAATCCATTAAAGCTCTGTCTGTGCTGGTTTGTGTTGCCAGGTTGTGCCGTCTGAAGAAGAAAGCTCAGGCTGAAGCAAATGCAACCTCTATCAGTAACCTCTTGCCATTCATGGAGTATGAAGTGCACACACAACTGATGAACAAACTCAAGCTGAGAGGAATGAATGCCCTCTTTGGGCTGAGAATTCAGATCACTGTGGGGGAAAATATGCTGATGGGCTTGGCAGTAAGTATAGGAGATTCTGGGATTCTTTTGCTTTTTTACAGTATTTTTTCAGGAAGACTTACAAGTATTGTGGGATTTGAAGTAACCAGATGTATTAAAATGTCATTTTAAGAGCAAAGTGTCTTAATTATTGTAAAATCAGGACAGACTTGTTTTTCATAACCAGCAGAAGAAGATTCAAATCTCTTGAAAATGGTAGAAGACAGATGATTAAAAAGGGATGAGAGGAAAAGAAACTTTAAACAGTTTAATGGCAAAATTGTAGAAAAATGATGGTATTGATTAAAGGTCCTGTCAAAGAGATCCCTGTTCTTCAAATTGAATTCCAGTTCCATGACAGATAAGGTCATTTAAGTTTGTCAGTAAATCTTTTGGTTATTTTGCAACAAGAGGAAGGTCTCTTGCCTCTTCTTTGATGGAACTGAAGAAGTAAATGATAGATTTGAGGAAGTCAGGAAATGTTCAGTAACAATATTTTCTAGCCTCTTGATTTCATGCTAGGTTAGTATAGTGAAATGCGCTGCTTCCTGCATCAGAGGATGCTTAGATTATTCTGGCTGGCATCTTCATTTATCTTTCATGATCTGTTTCCTGTAAGTAGAAATAGGGTTGTCACAACCTCACTGATGCTGTAAATGGGTTGGCCAAATTTTAGATCTTGAAAAAACTGTAAAAAACTATTTGCTTATGCAAAACATATTGGGGCAGAGGCTTTAATTTTTAGTATGTTTGGAATTTTTGAGTTCCACCATGAAAAAGGAAAAGGAGGGAGTTTTTTAAAAGAATAGTGAAGTTTTCTCATAAGTGAAAGGAGAGATCCATTTATTTATTTGCAAGAGATGCTGCTGTAATTTGCATGTTACAATGCTTTTTTAGCATAAGCATTATGGAAAGCTTTATATGAAAATATTAGGAATTCATGCTTATATAATTGTCTTTTTCTTCGTGATTTTTAAAAAGTCTGCAACAGGTGTGTATTTAGCAGCTTTGCCAACACCTGGAGGTATTCAGATTGCTGGGAAGACTCCAAATGATTCCACCTATGATCAGCACATATCTCACATGCAAAAGAAAATAAATGATACAATAGCAAAAAACAAGGAACTTTATGAGATTAATCCTCCAGTAAGTAAATCTTTTATTCTTAAAAATAAAACATTCTGATTCAAATATATACATTGTATATCCATTTTTTCTTACTGAGTCATTCAGAACATAAGTTTATTTACAAATAGAGATACAGAATTTTTTAACTGTATTTTGGAAAGCTGCTGGAATTTTCATATCTCTTCAGTCATGTAGCCAAATCATGGTTTAGTATTAATTACATATATTTCTCAGTAGGATAATTTTCAGAATGATCTGATTCTTAGAATTGTTAACAAATTGTGTAGAGTTGAATTATTTTTAAGCTGGGCAGAACATCTGTTAATTCTTACATTCCTTTTAGGAGTTACCAGAAGAAATTATTGGGTCTCCCATTCCAGAGCCAAGACAACGTTCCAGGCTATTGAGATCTCAGTCAGAAAGCTCTGATGAAGTTACAGAGCTTGACCTTTCACATGGGAAGAAGGATGCTTTTGTCTTGGAGGTGATAAACATTTTCACTACTCATGTTCATACTTTCCTTCTCCTGAAATATGTTTTAAAAAAAAAAGTTTTCTTACTCATCTTTGAGAATAGTTCCTGAATTGTCTAGGATTTTTACCCTTCTGTATCAATTTAAAAAAAGAAGTATTAGATTTTGCTTTGTCTCTCTTTTTCTTACTCTATTTGCTTAAAGCACAGCTGTCTACAGACTATCTGAAAAAAGATTGCCCTGCTGTTCATAAATGTGTAGCAATCTTTAGAATAATAATTAAGAGCTGTTCAGAAATGTCCTTCTGCTTGCTTCAAGTAGCAGATCAGACTAATCAAAAAACTTCAGATCTGTTTTTATGAACACTGAGGTTCTGTGTTGCCACACTTTTTATTTAGCAAATAAGAAGATTGTATTTTCTTCCTGTTTCAAAGCTCTTAACTGTTGTAGATGAACAGTCAGAATTATTAGTTCCCAGAATGGGTTGTATTCAAAGCATTAAAAAAACTGCATGTGCCAAGAGAGCACATAAAAGAAGATTATCTGAATTTCAGCTATTGCTTTTCACAATTTAGGAATCCACAGCTTCTGACAATACTTCCAGTTCTTTCTACAGCTGCAAATAGAAAGAACAACACCTACAGATAAAGGACATAGATTTCTTTTACCTCTCTATTCACTAAAATTCAAAGATGTGATTGAACATTGTCCATTTTGAAGTCTTTAATACTCCAGCAAGTGTTAAAGAAGGGCTGGAGTTTTGATCATCCTGTAGATACAGGTAGTAAAAATACCTATCACTGACTACAATCCACTTCAAAACAAGCATGTGATTTCAGCCTAAGGTACATTTAAGGCTTTGTTAAGCTTCACAAATCACATCTTCATAGAAAATAATCTGGTTGAAATGTTGTAGATAGGAAGAATGAGGGAGCACTATCACAACAGTTTGTTTGAAAACAGAGCTATGAAAGGAGAGTGAAAAAATAACAGATTGGGGGAGTTTGGGATAATACATTTAGATTGGTTGGTGCTTTTGCCAAAAGGGTCGAATACCTTTGTAAAAAAATGAGGATTTTATAAGGCATTTATAGAAAAAATTGCTTTTTATCTGGAATAATTTACTACTGTCTTATTTGAGATATTGGATATTTGATTGATGATTATTGGATATCAGAAACCATATTCCAGAAGATTTAGTTTGACTCCTGACTAAGCTTTCTGGAGTAAAATCACTGTTCACTGGAGCTATGTAAGAAAAAGTAGTAAAAATTTCATTGTGATGAGGATATGCTGAAAGAGGCTGAGAAGTTATGAGAGATGTCTGGGTTAGTTTTATTTAGTTTTTGAGTTGTTTTTTGAAGAAAAAGAAGACAACCACTTTTACATGGAGAGTGAGAAGGAGACACATTACTTGACAGAAAACCCTTCAATACTGGAGTCAAATTATAAACTATTTCTAAAACATTTGATAAGAAAATATTGAGAGTTAGAGGTAAATTTGGATCTCTTGCAGGTCAATAAGACAGGATGAATGTAAAAGACACAGTAGAAGTATTTACAGAAGGTAGTAGGGCTTTCAGTCTGATCTCAAATAAAAGTGTTAAAGGTTGGAATGGAATAGAGGTTATTTTATTTCTTTTTGGCATTTTTTACTGGCACAGCAACATGATTTTCTCAATTATTCCCTTTTTGCAGATTGATGACACAGATGCAATGGAAGATGTACATTCTTTACTGACAGATGTTCCACCACCTTCTGGTATAGTTACAACGATATTTTTCTAATTTATGCTGTAGGCTGCAAAATGACAAAATATGACTAGTTTTATTGAAAATTATTTTAAAAGTTCAAAGAGAACTGACAATATTACTGTTTCTGAAGATTTTTAGACTGAATGATGAATTTGTAGGTTCCAACTTAATGAAAGTAGCAATAGAGAACTAATTATTGCTTGGTATCAGTTGTCTTTTGCTATTTTTCATTGTATAGATATGTCATACCTTCCCCAACAGATCTGGATAAGGGGCAAATATAGTTGTCCATTATATAGAAATTGCTCTGGACATTTGATTTATCTTCATTCTTCTTCTTGTCATTGTGAATTTCCCTGTGTTTCTTCTGGGAAAGTCTTAGTTTCCTTCCTAATAACCGCTATTAGTGTTAATAATTTTGAGTCATGTCGAATTCAGAACTATCCTTGTAGTTATCTATTACTATCACTGAATTTTTTATTCCTCACTGATTATCCAGTTCTGCTGCAGTTGATTTTATTGCCCTAAATTAAGGACATCAGCAATCATCTTGTTTTATCCTCTTCTGCATGTAAGTTATGAATGTGTTTGAAGCACAAAATCCAAAATTACAGATGTCTTCACTGTGAAAATCAAGCATTTTTTGTCCCTCTTTTCCTAATCCTATATTTTCATTTGATGATGCTTCATTCTTAGTTTCTTAAAAGAGACCTTGGTGAAGGATCTTTCCAAATGCTTCCTGATGTCCAAAGTAGATGGTATAAGTCAGGTGCCTTTTGTCTGTGTGCTTGTTGAGAGCTTTCTTGTTTTTCCATCTCCTCATGAACTCCCTTTTTTGGAATAGTAGCTATGGATCAGTAATAGAGATACCTGTACTAAGGAGATTAGTAGGACCAATCACCTCAGCACCTTATTACTTGAAGATTAAAGAATGTTCTTCTCTGGTAGTGGAGTAAGTTAAGAGCTCAATATGAATTAGCTGTTTGATCTTCTGCCTATTCTATGGCTTATAAGAATCTTTCTTTTTCATTTGCCTTTTTGTTCAATATCTCCTTCAGACACTTGTTCAAGACAAATAAACAAGGGACTGGTTTTCTGCTGCTATGGAAAGCTCTACTACACTGCTGTAAAAAGAAAAGCATGTTTTCTGCTCTCATGTTATTATTTCTGCATATCTTTTCTAAATCTTATTTCGTTCTTCAACAGAATTTCTGCTTTTGATGTTCTGAAAGACAGTCTATTAATATTTATCCCCTCTGCAAGCTGCTACACAATTTCTTTTCATTTTGTGCTTTTATATAGGCCCTACCAGACTGGCCTCTTTTTTGTTTATTTAACTGTATCTTTAGGCTTTCAGAATTGCTGATTTGTTGTTAGTAACTTACTTTACTGTTTAGTCATGATACTTCTGATTTTTATTTGCATTCAGTCACTACAGTAGTTCCTTTACAGCCTTTACTGTGCTCTCTATTAAAGGTTGGCTTTTTAGCTTTTTGTATCACACCTTTTTGAAAAAATTCCTCATCTGTGCATAGTTTATCTAATAGAAATAGGTGGAGCGGTTGTGGATTTGGAGTGTTGGCCTCTCCTACAAGAATTCTGTATTTGTTTTTTGAAGGTTGATCTCATTTCTGATGTATTATTCAATATTCAAAACCACATGGGGGAAAAAACTGTGTCACATATGTTTTCTTTACAAGTATTTTTGTAATGCAGAGTATAAAATAGACTTTTATCCAAAATATTTTCTTCACAGGTTTTTACAGTTGCAACACAGAAGTAATGCCTGGTATAAATAACTGGACACCAGAAATTCAAGTAAGATTATTCAAAACTGAAACTTTTTGCTAAATTGTATTTAAATACGCAGTAGTAATTTAAATGTATATTTTGAAAGATAAATTAAAGGACACCCTTGTGACAGAAATAATAGTAGTATTTTGGTAAGAATAATAAGGTAGGAGAACCTGTTTCTGTGTTGGTTTTTTATTGCTGATATGTAACTAATAACCTAATACAGAAATATGAATTACAGTAAATATGAACTTCCAGGTTTTGGCTTTTTGAAGGGTTTGGCTATGTTTGAAGCCCCTTAAAGGGAACAGATTATTGACTATGTTGCTTAGCTAACATATTTTGTTACTTAGTTAATATACATGTTAACATATTTTACATTACTTTCCTTCTTTATTAATTTGAGTTTAAGACATTGGATAAAATATATTGGCATATGTTGGCAAAAACCTCCATGTTTGTTTCTAATTCAGATGTTCACAGCAGTTAGAGTGTCCAGATTAAGCAACATTAACCCAACAAATCAAACACTCAATAAGAACTTTAATGATCTCTGTGAGAATCTGTTGAAGGTAAGAATCTTATTTCAAATACTTTTTTAAGTGTTCAAATGGAATCCATGTAAAATTCAGCTATACTGAAAATAACATGTGTCTCATAATCTTGAAAATAGACTGCAAAGTGTCTGTAATTTGCTTGTGAGTTTCTGTAAAGATAGGTTCAACCTTTTTTAGTGTATTAGGGATTTCCAAAGCTTTTGGAATCTGAAGGAGTCCTTTGACTGGCAGTATACTCTAGAAATAGAAAGACAGCTCTGCAGCAGATTGCATTCTGTCCTGACTTTTCACACATGTAATTCTTCTCCAAGAAAAAATTAATATCATTAGATGACTTCTACTATGAAAAGAGTTTTGATCCTTAATTTCTCTAAAATAAACCACACTTTTTTCCCCTGAGTAACACAAAATAACATCCTGTCTTCAACAGAGTTTGTATTTTAAACTCCGGTCTATGGTTCCCTGTTGTCTTTGCCATGTAAACTTTACAGTTGCTCTGCCAGAGGATGAATTAGTTCAGGTAAGTGAATTGCTGCTTTTAACTTCCAGTACATAGGCATGGCCCTAGAGTAACATTTGCAAGAGGGTAAACTGGGCTAGGGTTTGATTTACTGCTATGTCTGGTGAATTCTTAGATGCTTTTTCCTTATTATGATTCTATGCAAAGAACTGCTTATTTGCAAAATTATTTTTCAGACTGCACAAGAGATCAATTTACCTAATATGCCAAATATTTCTGATTTGCAGATTGCAGTCACAGCTGTTGCCATTACATACGACAAAAACCAAGCACTACAAGCCAACAAAGCACCTACTGAAAAATCACAGCAAAGAGGTAAATATTGTGAAGCATCTCTCCCTTTTTATCCCCAGTGCCTAATGAGTCTGGATTTTAATTTCAGTTACATATACAGATCACAGACCACAGAATAGTCCGAGTTGAAAGGGACCCACAAGGATCATCAAGTTCAAATATGCATGTTTTTCAGGGAGATTCTTTCAACACATAGAGGTTTTTTAGAGTTCAGGTACTTGACCTCCAGCAGGATGACTTACTTATCAAGTATTAGGTATTTATTTTATATAATCAACAAATTTATAGTACTTTCTTATTCTATCAATGATACTACTTGGATTATTTTTCTCTAAAAGGTAGGTATAACAGATGATGACATTTCTGTTGTGTTTTGGAACATGTGGCGTAAATCATCAGAGGATACTTGTTCTTATAAGTAGAAATGTTGTCCATACTTTAAGAAGGTGGAAAATAAATTTGTAATACTTTTTAAAAAACCCAACCATCTGAAAATCCTTAAGCAGATCAGTAATAGTTTTGGAGCTCAGTGAAGCACATGGAGGGAATGGAAGAGACTATTGTGATCTGCATATGTCACCTTGCTAATGAAGTACCATCTTATGTTAGAAATGTATGTGTGCAGTCTGGAAGTGGGAATTCAGACAGAACTCTGAGGACACTCAATTCTTCAGAATGGAATTAGATAGAACAGAGCCATATGTTTCTAAAACAGTAATTATAGCTGACCTCTTCAGTAGTAACAGTGAAGTGTTTTCATGTAACATAAGTGCTAATTTTTCATCTGCAGAATCAAAATAAAAATCCATGAATGGACTTTATTTTTTTTCCTAAAAACTTCAAATCCTTTTCAGTGGAACACAAGTTCTGCTCAATATTGCAGCTGGATTTGTGGTCAAACACATGTTTCTGCAGAACTGCATCACTTCATGCACATGCTGAAAATACCCGTTCAACTTAGACCTGACTAAATTGACTCTGCTTGTAATTACTGGCAAATCTTATTTTGGAGATTAATTATCAGTTGGCCATGTTTTCTTTTTTGAAGCATCTACAGACAATGAAGAACAGCTACAATTTCCCTTGGAACTTTGCTCTGATCCCCTTTCTTCTCAACCATTCTCTCCAGCTAAAGGTCAGTTAAGGGGAAGAATGTTGAACTGTTGTTTTTTATGGATTTTGAGTCATGCTCTTTCATAGTTGTAGAGGCTTTAAAATATCCGTACTTTCACAGGCTTTAAATGTGCTTTGCTGCCTAAGCATAATGGGTATATTTACTCCTGTTGTCAAATATTTTGAGAGGCACAGAAAATGGCTTGGCTGATCATTCTGTCTGTATTTCATGTCTTTGCATTTAGAATACTGAAGAAGCTGCAAACCACTGGGTGTTGGGTGTCATTTGACATAACTATCAATTACCTAATAATTAGGCTTGTTGCATACTATAAATGGCCCATATAAAGTACCTCCATGTTTTCTCAGCCTCATATAATTAATCTCATTGTTTTCATTATGGGAAATACTTTATCTACAAATACTGGTTGCATGCAAATTTCCTTTAAGTGAAAGGAGTCTAAACTTGTATTGTAAATAATCTGTACAGTGCAGCACGTTGTAGCTGTTAAACAGCTCCTTTATTTTACCTTAGATAGAGCTGCATTTCGAGAATGGTTGTCACAGTTCTTCTGTGACTACATTAGAAATTCCATTTATTGAAATCAGATGTCTTAATTCCTTCTCCCTTGTTGGATTATCTACCAAAATAGTTACTGAGAGGAAATTGAATATCTGGGAATTACTGTAAATGTTTGAGCTTTCTTTTTTGCCTGTTACATCAGTTGTGTAAAGAAGGGTGCCTACCACACTTACTTTTGTATTTTCAGAGGTCAGATTAATTTGAGCAAAAAGATTCGTATTGATTTTTATTTTTTTTAATGCTTAACTTTTAATTTGCTACATTTTTTATTTTTAAAAAAGAAGCTATCCAGAAATTTCTGCTGGTGTCTCTCTACCCATTACTGGACTGTGTTCCCTGTGTGCTGGGCACTGACCAGTGGAGGGCAGCCTGTTCCCATGTTCCCCTTTTCCTGATGTTCTCCACATTCCATATCGTGCTGTAGACAGAGCAGTTCAGCCAGACAATTATCACATCTGTCATTTCTTCACAACTTCATCGTGGTTACATTTACTTAGTAGGTTATTTTATATATTTTTACTTTTCTGTAGGATTGTTGTTTTAAAAATATTGGTTTACAATCTTATACAGTAGTGACCTTTAATAAATAAACATATTAAAATTGCAAGGTAGATTTAGTAAAGTGAATTATTTATAATAACTCTGTTATCTAACTACATAGGATACTATATAGGGGGTAGGTTTTTTCATACTTGACTCTAAAATCTTTTTTAAGGGTCACAGAATCGTGGAGTAGTTTGGGTTGGAAGGGACCTTAAAGATCATCTCATTCCAGCCCCCTGCCCTGGGCAGGGACACCTTCCACTAGATCATATTGCTCAGAGCCCCATCCAGCCTGGCCTTGGACACTTCCAGGGATGGGGCAACCACAGCTTCCCTGAGCAATCTCTGTAAGGGCCTCACCATCCTCACAGGGAAGAATTCCTTCCTAATATCCAGTTTAAACATACTGTCTGTCAGTGTGAAGCCATTCCCCCTTGTCCTGTGACTCCAGGGCCCTTGGAAATAGCCACTCCCATCTTTCTTGGAAGCTGTTGTCCTGTACTACCTGACTCTGCTTAAAAGATGATCTGAACAGAATTAATTTTGTTTTATTAGAAGTCCTGGAGGGTGCAAGTTCCCACACAGGTATTCCTGCTGCTCAGAGAGGTGAGTTTCCTTAATTTAGCCATTTGCCAGAACAGAATGAGCATTCTTGGGATATTGGTATACTCTTTTTGGATGTGTCTTAATCCAGGAAGTGTTTACTACTTAACTGAGAATGCATGCTCTGGTGTGGCTTAATGATATCCTAATATTTTGATGTGATTTTTCATTATAAGAATTAGATTTGTTAATAATAACAGCCTCTCTGTCAGGTACATTGATATAACTTTATCTGACAGAACATGAGTCCCTGGGAAGAGAGCTGTTTTGCCTGTGTTAATTTGAAGTTAGCATGTGTTCTTCCCGTTTCTTCAGGATAATGAAGAAACGGTGTTTGCAATCCCCCCCTTTTTTTTTAAAGATATGCAAACACCCCTGCAACTAATACCAAAAGTCATAGCAGAAACAACTCTTACTTCTTATTGTAATGATAATGGGAGGGGTGTTGGAGGGAGGATGTTGGGTCAAGGAAGACTGTTCTGTAAGGAATATTCATTTGTGTTTGAAACAGAGGTGTTGTTTCAGTTTGTGACTCTTATCCTCATCACCAAAACTTTTTTTTTTTCCAGTCTGTAGGTTAGTTATTGATAAAGACAGTTGGGAAATTGAAATCCTGATCAGCAGCTCTTTGTAAGGAAAAGAAAAAATTAAAATGAAAATTAAAAAATACTTAAATGAAGTTTAAAAAGCCATAACTTACAGCCTAAATTGAGATTAAAAAAACTAATCTAGCATAAGTCCTTAATGACTGTATTTGCATGTTTTTTCAGTGCTGAAGTCCCACTCAGGCAGTTGGTTCAGAGCTGGGACATCACCAGAAATCGGTACTTTGGTTTGGACAAGTCCAAACCTATCCTGTAACTTTTCCTTTTAAACAGACCTGCAAACGGATGGTTGTTCTCTCTCAGACACGAATCATTGCTTCCTCAAAAAGGAGCATTGAGATGAGCAAGAGACATCATCCATATATTTTTTTTCTGTTTTTTTTTCTTTTGTTTTTCTGTCTGTGTTTCCAGCAACGTCAGTTGATTACAGTTCCTTTGCAGACAGATGCAACAGCTGGATAGAGCTCATTAAACTGAAAGCTCAGACCATAAGGCGCGGATCAATTAAGACAAGTAGGCGGCTGTTTCTACCACGTTCTGATAATCTGAGACATATCTCTGATTTCCCAGTGGTGACTTAGTGGAGTGCCCTGCCCAGCAGTAGCATTGCAAATCATATGTAGAGTGAATTCCCGAGTGTGAAAACTGCTGACATTGTTCTGTAACCTCACGTAGGGTTGATGAACCAGTAGCATAAAAAGCAAAAATAAAGTCTTGCTATAATTAGTTCTCCATACATGTGTACGCCTACTAATTGTATAACATCCACTGCATGGATGTAGGTGTATGTGTGATCTTGGAAAATTGGGGTTGAGAAACAGGAAGCAATCACCAAGGGGACAGTCAAGGCAATGGTCACTAAATTAGCAAGTGGTGAGTTTGTTTTCAGTAGTTCTTTGGCCACAGGTCTGACTATCTTGCTTAAATTAGCAGAGATTAATACCTGTTTTAATGGAAAATGCTGCACTGGGGAAACACAACAACTTTCACACTTCCTATAATTTGTTCTTCCAGCAGAATACATGTTTCAAAATGTTGGCACTTTTTTCTTTACCTTCACATTATAACTGATGGTTGTATGTGCAGCTGCTCGCCTCAATGTTTTCCTTTTGCAGGAATGCCACTCTTTCAAATAAATGCCATTTCAGCTTCTTGTCTCCTTTTGCATGCTTTGCATGATGGTTTCCTTTCTCACGTATATGGCTGAGCATCACAGGCAGCTGAATGTTGTCACCAAGCTATTTGGAAAACCATAAAGAAGAGTTTTTGTGTTTTGAGGAACAATGATGGATCTTGATAGTTATTTTCTCCTGGTCTTTTCCCATTTTTCAGCTACTTCCCTTGAAAAAGCAAGTCCATTGGCTGAGGGATACTTACGGAACCGTTCTGTCCCATCATGCACCAATTCCACTGTCTCAGTTGTTAAGATGACACCTCTTTCCTTTCTCCCTGGGGCAAAAATAACCAAATATCTTGGGATAATCAACATGTTTTTTATACGAGAAACCACTTCTTTGCGTGAGGTGAGCTGTATGGCAGGGATTCATTTAATATCAGGGAATAATTTTTGTTCATTGTAAGAATTAGAGGTTTGAATTGAGGTGTGGCACAGCCAGGGAGTAGAATTTGTGTCACTTGTGATGCTGAGTGCAGAGCAAATTCCATTGTACTGCTTTTGTCATGGAGCACACAAAGCTGTTTTGTGTTTGGCGCTGTTAGTAAGATATTGAATTTCACTTGAATTTTGAAATTTTATATATATTTTGAACCAAAAGTGAGCTCTGTNTATATATATTATATATATCCCTTGCTTCCTTTTTATTTTGAGGGATCATTTCTTTAGTGAGTCTTGAGAACTAATGACAGTCTTTAACATACATGAACTTGCAGTGATCAAAGATAATGGTCACTCCTTACTGGGAATCTCCAAGAATTTAACAGAACCATAGAATGGTTTGGATTGGAGGGGACCTTAAAGACCTTCTTGTTCCTCCCCCCTGCCATGGGCAGGGACACTTNATCAGCAGCTCTTTGTAAGGAAAAGAAAAAATTAAAATGAAAATTAAAAAATACTTAAATGAAGTTTAAAAAGCCATAACTTACAGCCTAAATTGAGATTAAAAAAACTAATCTAGCATAAGTCCTTAATGACTGTATTTGCATGTTTTTTCAGTGCTGAAGTCCCACTCAGGCAGTTGGTTCAGAGCTGGGACATCACCAGAAATCGGTACTTTGGTTTGGACAAGTCCAAACCTATCCTGTAACTTTTCCTTTTAAACAGACCTGCAAACGGATGGTTGTTCTCTCTCAGACACGAATCATTGCTTCCTCAAAAAGGAGCATTGAGATGAGCAAGAGACATCATCCATATATTTTTTTTCTGTTTTTTTTTCTTTTGTTTTTCTGTCTGTGTTTCCAGCAACGTCAGTTGATTACAGTTCCTTTGCAGACAGATGCAACAGCTGGATAGAGCTCATTAAACTGAAAGCTCAGACCATAAGGCGCGGATCAATTAAGACAAGTAGGCGGCTGTTTCTACCACGTTCTGATAATCTGAGACATATCTCTGATTTCCCAGTGGTGACTTAGTGGAGTGCCCTGCCCAGCAGTAGCATTGCAAATCATATGTAGAGTGAATTCCCGAGTGTGAAAACTGCTGACATTGTTCTGTAACCTCACGTAGGGTTGATGAACCAGTAGCATAAAAAGCAAAAATAAAGTCTTGCTATAATTAGTTCTCCATACATGTGTACGCCTACTAATTGTATAACATCCACTGCATGGATGTAGGTGTATGTGTGATCTTGGAAAATTGGGGTTGAGAAACAGGAAGCAATCACCAAGGGGACAGTCAAGGCAATGGTCACTAAATTAGCAAGTGGTGAGTTTGTTTTCAGTAGTTCTTTGGCCACAGGTCTGACTATCTTGCTTAAATTAGCAGAGATTAATACCTGTTTTAATGGAAAATGCTGCACTGGGGAAACACAACAACTTTCACACTTCCTATAATTTGTTCTTCCAGCAGAATACATGTTTCAAAATGTTGGCACTTTTTTCTTTACCTTCACATTATAACTGATGGTTGTATGTGCAGCTGCTCGCCTCAATGTTTTCCTTTTGCAGGAATGCCACTCTTTCAAATAAATGCCATTTCAGCTTCTTGTCTCCTTTTGCATGCTTTGCATGATGGTTTCCTTTCTCACGTATATGGCTGAGCATCACAGGCAGCTGAATGTTGTCACCAAGCTATTTGGAAAACCATAAAGAAGAGTTTTTGTGTTTTGAGGAACAATGATGGATCTTGATAGTTATTTTCTCCTGGTCTTTTCCCATTTTTCAGCTACTTCCCTTGAAAAAGCAAGTCCATTGGCTGAGGGATACTTACGGAACCGTTCTGTCCCATCATGCACCAATTCCACTGTCTCAGTTGTTAAGATGACACCTCTTTCCTTTCTCCCTGGGGCAAAAATAACCAAATATCTTGGGATAATCAACATGTTTTTTATACGAGAAACCACTTCTTTGCGTGAGGTGAGCTGTATGGCAGGGATTCATTTAATA
The DNA here is from genome assembly GCA_013397375.1 of Toxostoma redivivum. Lineage (NCBI taxonomy): Eukaryota > Metazoa > Chordata > Aves > Passeriformes > Mimidae > Toxostoma > Toxostoma redivivum. The sequence continues at coordinate 334,081 of VXBI01014846.1, forward strand.
TCAGGGAATAATTTTTGTTCATTGTAAGAATTAGAGGTTTGAATTGAGGTGTGGCACAGCCAGGGAGTAGAATTTGTGTCACTTGTGATGCTGAGTGCAGAGCAAATTCCATTGTACTGCTTTTGTCATGGAGCACACAAAGCTGTTTTGTGTTTGGCGCTGTTAGTAAGATATTGAATTTCACTTGAATTTTGAAATTTTATATATATTTTGAACCAAAAGTGAGCTCTGTTTTGATCAGTTTCTTTTCTCAGCATTTTCTGTGGACTTCTATTTCTTTGGTTGGTTGCCTGGTTTGTGTGCAATAGATTTTTCCCCACAATGTAGTTGCTCACATTCTTTCATAAGGATTTTTTAGGAAAATCCATACTTGGTTGTTTTCCTTCTTCTTTGACATCAATTTAAATTCTTCAGTTTCACACTAAATAAGTAAAAATGCCCCACAAGCNAAACTTTTTTTTTTTCCAGTCTGTAGGTTAGTTATTGATAAAGACAGTTGGGAAATTGAAATCCTGATCAGCAGCTCTTTGTAAGGAAAAGAAAAAATTAAAATGAAAATTAAAAAATACTTAAATGAAGTTTAAAAAGCCATAACTTACAGCCTAAATTGAGATTAAAAAAACTAATCTAGCATAAGTCCTTAATGACTGTATTTGCATGTTTTTTCAGTGCTGAAGTCCCACTCAGGCAGTTGGTTCAGAGCTGGGACATCACCAGAAATCGGTACTTTGGTTTGGACAAGTCCAAACCTATCCTGTAACTTTTCCTTTTAAACAGACCTGCAAACGGATGGTTGTTCTCTCTCAGACACGAATCATTGCTTCCTCAAAAAGGAGCATTGAGATGAGCAAGAGACATCATCCATATATTTTTTTTCTGTTTTTTTTTCTTTTGTTTTTCTGTCTGTGTTTCCAGCAACGTCAGTTGATTACAGTTCCTTTGCAGACAGATGCAACAGCTGGATAGAGCTCATTAAACTGAAAGCTCAGACCATAAGGCGCGGATCAATTAAGACAAGTAGGCGGCTGTTTCTACCACGTTCTGATAATCTGAGACATATCTCTGATTTCCCAGTGGTGACTTAGTGGAGTGCCCTGCCCAGCAGTAGCATTGCAAATCATATGTAGAGTGAATTCCCGAGTGTGAAAACTGCTGACATTGTTCTGTAACCTCACGTAGGGTTGATGAACCAGTAGCATAAAAAGCAAAAATAAAGTCTTGCTATAATTAGTTCTCCATACATGTGTACGCCTACTAATTGTATAACATCCACTGCATGGATGTAGGTGTATGTGTGATCTTGGAAAATTGGGGTTGAGAAACAGGAAGCAATCACCAAGGGGACAGTCAAGGCAATGGTCACTAAATTAGCAAGTGGTGAGTTTGTTTTCAGTAGTTCTTTGGCCACAGGTCTGACTATCTTGCTTAAATTAGCAGAGATTAATACCTGTTTTAATGGAAAATGCTGCACTGGGGAAACACAACAACTTTCACACTTCCTATAATTTGTTCTTCCAGCAGAATACATGTTTCAAAATGTTGGCACTTTTTTCTTTACCTTCACATTATAACTGATGGTTGTATGTGCAGCTGCTCGCCTCAATGTTTTCCTTTTGCAGGAATGTCACTCTTTCAAATAAATGCCATTTCAGCTTCTTGTCTCCTTTTGCATGCTTTGCATGATGGTTTCCTTTCTCACGTATATGGCTGAGCATCACAGGCAGCTGAATGTTGTCACCAAGCTATTTGGAAAACCATAAAGAAGAGTTTTTGTGTTTTGAGGAACAATGATGGATCTTGATAGTTATTTTCTCCTGGTCTTTTCCCATTTTTCAGCTACTTCCCTTGAAAAAGCAAGTCCATTGGCTGAGGGATACTTACGGAACCGTTCTGTCCCATCATGCACCAATTCCACTGTCTCAGTTGTTAAGATGACACCTCTTTCCTTTCTCCCTGGGGCAAAAATAACCAAATATCTTGGGATAATCAACATGTTTTTTATACGAGAAACCACTTCTTTGCGTGAGGTGAGCTGTATGGCAGGGATTCATTTTATATCAGGGAATAATTTTTGTTCATTGTAAGAATTAGAGGTTTGAATTGAGGTGTGGCACAGCCAGGGAGTAGAATTTGTGTCACTTGTGATGCTGAGTGCAGAGCAAATTCCATTGTACTGCTTTTGTCATGGAGCACACAAAGCTGTTTTGTGTTTGGCGCTGTTAGTAAGATATTGAATTTCACTTGAATTTTGAAATTTTATATATATTTTGAACCAAAAGTGAGCTCTGTTTTGATCAGTTTCTTTTCTCAGCATTTTCTGTGGACTTCTATTTCTTTGGTTGGTTGCCTGGTTTGTGTGCAATAGATTTTTCCCCACAATGTAGTTGCTCACATTCTTTCATAAGGATTTTTTAGGAAAATCCATACTTGGTTGTTTTCCTTCTTCTTTGACATCAATTTAAATTCTTCAGTTTCACACTAAATAAGTAAAAATGCCCCACAAGCACCATCAAGTCAAAAAAAAAAATGAAATGNCCCTGCCATGGGCAGGGACACTTCCCACTATCCCAGGGTGCTCCAAGCCCCATCCAGCCTGGCCTTGGACACTTCCAGGGATCCAGGGGCAGCCACAGCTTCTCTGGGCAACCTGTGCCAGGGCCTCACCACCCTCACAGGGAAGAATTTCTTCCCAATATCCAATCTGTACCTGTCACTTCGAAGCTATTCTATCTTGTCCTGTCACTGCAGGCCCCTGTAAATGGTCTCTCTCCATCTGATTTGTAACTGTGACCCATTAAACAGTGAATGGCTTTTAAGTTCTTCACACCATTTAGGATTCACTAAATTATTCAGCTGGTAAGAGAAATACTCAGCATCCTGTAGCTAGACCTAATACAATATGTAATGTGTATTTTTTCCATTCTAGGAGGGTGGTGTCAGTGGCTTCCTCCATGCTTTTATTGCTGAAGTGTTTGCTATGGTGAGAGCTCACGTTGCCGCTCTGGGAGGGAATGCAGTTGTGTCATACATAATGAAGCAGTGTGTTTTCATGGAGAATCCAAACAAAAATCAGGTACATTAGGATGTGAAATTGCAAGTGCTGTTGTGGCTAGAATGATACAAATACGCATTTTATGTCTTTAAAAACCAGCAGTGCTGTAGAGCCATATCTGCACAACATTGCTTGATATCTTGGTATAATGTTTGAAGAATCCAAGAGTGTTCTTGTATTAACAAAAAATTATGAGGATGCTTCATAAATACCCAGATGGATAAAAGAACCAAGTTTGCTAGAGTTAAGTAAATTGCAGGAAACAGTTGCACAGTAATGCAGAACTCACTTGGTATTTCTGAAGTTGCAGTGTAGGATTTCTGTGTAAAAATACCTGGAGCTGCTGATGTAAAATGCACCATATTGTACATAAATGGACAAACCTTAATTTGTAAAGACTATAACAGAATATTCAGTAAATTAAATATATTCAAAACAGTAATGAAAGCAAGTATAGATATCCAGATATTTCATCTGTGGTGGTCTTTTAACAGTCCATCTGCATATTTGGTAGCACACAAGTGAGTGGATAGAAAAGAAAATGTGGCACAGGTTGCCCTACCAATAAATTCTAATAATTTGTCCTCCCAATCTCTGTTGATTTTTCTGTGTAGTTCTATTTAGCAGATATAACTAAACATATTATTGTTTAATGTTTGGTAACTGAGTGTTGTCTTTTTTTCCAGGCTCAGTGTTTGATAAATGTCAGTGGTGATGCCGTCATCTTTGTCCGTGAATCTGAGCTAGAAATGCTGCCAGTGCAGCCTTCTACAGTTGCTCCTCAGCCCACAAGTTCTGCAGGAGATGTCACAACATGAAGGCAGAACAAGTGAAGTAGTCTCTGCTAAATATAAAGATTATTTAAAATGTGGGAATGTTTAGGTTTGCATCTTCAAAGTCAGTATCTCTCCATGACATTCACAACCAAAATCCAAGACAATCACTCTTCTTTTGTTTTTTTTTTTTTGTTTTCATATAACTTCTGTAAGTCAGAGCAGTGAACTGGCAGGTGTGCTCTGGTTCTTCTATTACTATTCCTGGCCTCTGTGAAACCAGGCAGCAGGTGAGGCACTGATAGGAGAACATGGATTGGAATAGCAGGCATCACATGGAACTGTGGAAGGAAGCATTTTTGAGCTGTTCAGTGGCACCATGATAAGTTGTCATTCAGAACCATTTCTGAGTGTTGTCTGAGCTAATTCTCAGGTCAGGGTGGGAGGGAGGTGCCTGAGAAGTCTGTGTTGGAAACCTTTGATGGAGAAGGGAGAGATTTGCATGCAGGCCAAGAAAACATGGGATGGCCTCTGAAATTGCTTTGCACTATAGAGTGTGAAGAGGGAAAAGCAGTACCAAAAAGTTACATTTTGAATTTCTGCACATGAAAAGCATTTTTTCTTGTTTTGTTTTTGTTTTTATATTGGTGGCTGGGGGGTGTTGCTTGTTTTTTAAATTGTTTTTTTAAAAGCTGCCACAATGCTGTGATCCTGGGCAACCATGTGGTGGGACAAAACAACCACAGAACACAAAAAAAAGTTCCAGAGTATGTCTGATGCCATTACAAGACGTTCACTATAGTATTGACAATGCAGGTCTTTTTGTTATTTAAGACTTTGTGAAATAATTGTCCTGAGGTTCATTTTCTTAAGGCAGGATCTGTTTCAAGGATGACATAAACAGTCCCCCAAAAATCAGTTGTGCAGAGGTTATTCTGCAGCCTCCTTCCTGTTTAAATGCCTGGCTGATTGGAGATTGATGTATATGTGTGACACTGGTTCCTGCAGGTTGCTTTTGTGTTTGGGGTTTTTTGTTCTTTTCCAGTGCTGTAACTGGGAAATAAGGGTACTGCAAAGACAGGAAATTTATAATTTCCAGCAAAAGTCTGGAGGGTGGTGATACTCTATTGTAAAAAACTGAAAAAAAAAAAGCCAAACAAAAAACTTTGATTTGAAGATGCATTCTTGCTTAATTCTGACAATATTGTACATGGAACTTGAACAAAGATGTAAACTTGAATGTAAATATTCTGTTTAGTGTTGAAATTAAGCAATGGCATGATTATTTGTTAAAACTAATTATTTCATTGTAAATGAGCATGAAAATCATTCTTGCACAATAAATATCTTTATAAAATTCACTGTCTTAATATATGTGCATTAGGTAAATATGTAAGCTGGATATACTAAATGTGTACTAAATGTCCCACCCCCCCATTCTCTTCAGGGGCATATTTTTTGTATAACATGTTACAACCTCATCTGTATCCTGGACTGAAAATTGTGTCCTGGGCTGCATCCAAAGCCCTGTGGGCAGCAGGGGAGGTGGGGGGGATTCTGCCCCTCTGCCCCACTCAGGTGAGACCTCATCTGCAGAGCTGCCTCCAGCCCAGAGGTCCCTGCACAGGAGGGACATGGAGCTGTTGGAGTGAGTCCAGAGGAGGCACCAAGGTGTTCAGAGGGCTGGAGCAGCTCTGCTGTGAGGAAACCCTGGGAGAATTGGGATTGCTCAGCCTGGAGAAGAGGAGGCTTTGGGGTGACTTCATGGTGGCCTTCGAGTGCCTGAAGAGAGCCTACAAGAAAGGCGGAGAGAGACTATTTACAAGGGTCTGGAAGGGGAAATGGCTTCAAACTGAGTAGGTTTGGATTGGGTATTATGAAGAAATTCCTCCCTGTGAGGGTAATGGGGCCCTGGCAGAGGTTGCCTGGGGAAGTTGTAGGTGCCCCATCCCTGGAAGAGTTTAAGGTGAGGTTGGATGGAGCTCAGAGCAGCCTGGTCTAGTGGAAGATGTCCACTCCCAGCATGTACCCAACAATCCCTAAGTGCCCTCGTCAACACCTCCCCTATCCTCCCAACAGATGAACTTCTAAAGCTGTTCCAACCCTAACCATTCTATGACCCTGTAATTCTAATATTTTGGGAGTTAATCATCCTTTGTATTTGAAGTTCTTGAATTTGGCCCTTACCAGAACACATCATCTTGCTAAATTCTGTAGCTCTTACAACCAAAGCTGCCATCAATTAACTTGCCTGTAAATAGTTGTAGCTCTTGACAATTTTGCAAGGCAAATCTTGTTTCCCTTTGAAGCTAATGGCAGAATGAATAACGTCAAAAGGTCTTGGAAACAACAAGAAGTTGTTTCCATCATAAGTATTCAGCATGAAATATCTGAAGTAGCATGCTAAAGTAGCTGGTTATGATTATTTTTCCTTTTGAGGAGTGATAGTTGCTTCTGTGGAAGCATTAATGCCATCTTTTAATTTCTAGCTGTTTAAATGTCACAGCTTCCTCTAGTGAGTTTCTTTAGACATAGAAAACAAGCCTGCAGCGGTGGCAGGAGCAGCGGGAGTCCAGACAGACGCTGAGTGTTGAGTTAACAAGAACCTGACTCGGGCAGAAAACAGCAGGGCTGGGCACTGGAGCTGGGAGCTGCTCCCTCCGGAGGGGCCGAGTGGATCCGGGCTTCCCTCGAGGCATCCAAGCACATGGGGAGGGTCCCTCCCTCGAGGCATCCAAGCACATGGGGAGGGTCCCTCCCTGTGAGGGCAGGTGTTGAAATAGTCTCAGCTCTTGCGAGAAGAGTTCACCCTCGGTATGAGAAGCAGTCAAGGGCAAAACTCCACAGTGGCAGCGAATCCTCTGGGCAGCAGCAGTCGGGCACCAAACCATGGAACTATCTCCACTCTGATCCCAAGAGAGGGCTGAGCTCAACCCCTGACCCCCAGCCAAGTCTCTCGGTATCTCTGAACTTTCAAGGGAAAATCCCTCCAGCTACCAAGCTCACTCCCCAGCTGACAGACTACAGCCAACTGCACCCCTTCGCCCTCCTCCCCTTCCTGGCCACATCTTTTCCCTCTCTTAAGTGCCCTCATTCCCATCTCTTAGGCAACAAATGGGAGAAAAGTTCCTGGAAGGAAAGGAAAAAAAAAAGAAAAATCCTAACCTCCAACACATGGACATTGCTTTTTACAGTCACCTGTCCTACAAATAAACTGAAGTTATTTTAATAATGTTATTAGAGTGGCATCAAATTCAATGAAGTTGTTGTTTACTTCCTTTGAGGAAAAGTTTATTATGATTTGTCTGAACACATTATAGAGTTTAGACTTTAAAAAATCCAAACAGGCTCCTCTGAAATAAAAGGACACAATTAAATTAGCATCTAAACTAAATGGGAATGTGAAAATAGCCTGGACAGAAATTTGCTCAGTGCAAGCAATAATTCAAATTTAACCTGATTGATTTTACTTGATATTCTGCAATAAAGCAACTTCATTGTCTCGTTTAATTTTATGAGCCACTAAGTCCTTAGTTTCTGCAATTAAAAAGGTGTATGGGACAAGCAGCTGATGTCTCAAGCACCCTGGCTATACTTGAGAGACAAATTTGACAGGAAATGATGTGAGACTTCTCAGAGCAGTTGCCCAAGTCATTAGGAAGTCTGACAGAGGCTGGGAGTGATTAATGACTTGGGTGGGTTAAGCATAGATTTGTTTGATAACAAACAGCTGCTCTGGGGAAGATACCAACAGTGTTTCAATAATTTCTTTGCAGCTCATTCTATTGCGAAGTTCCACAGCCAACTGGTTTCAAATACCTTCTGCAAAGTGAATAAGTGTGCTGGATCCTGTAAAGTGTGATCTCTTTGCTTTCTTTGAAGCCCTCAGTGAGTTTTTTGGACAGAATTTAAGAGCACGGCTCAAGCCCAGTTAATAAAACATCAATGTAGAAGCTATAGCACAATGTTGACCTTCTAAGGAAATATGAGATGCCTTCCTGTGGTGACAGAACACGAGAATGTTAAGGTTTAGGTAAAAAGGATATTGCAACTGGGCAAATACAAAAGAAGGTGCGTGGGTTTAGTGCCTTGTGTGGTTAGTTTGTTCAAAATGATCAGTGTCACATCTTCTGTAAGCTTTAAGGAAATCAGAATAAATATTTTGTGAGAAAGTTAAAAGATGGTGCTTAAAAATGTGTCTTGGGGTGACTTTATGATTCTTGTATCTCCAAATTGTCTGTTCTGTTGGTGTTGAATATTGATTTCGGCAGCTTTCAGACTGGTTCCAGGAGTGAAGGGGGAGAGAAGAGGTGCAGAGTTTGTTATCACAGACTGCACTTGCTCCCCCACATCCTTCACACAGACTGTGCTGTCTGCAGTGGACAGCAGCAGAGAGCTCTCCTTTGCTTTTGGTTAGTTTCTGGCTAGCTGAGGCAGAGAAGCTCCCTGGACTGTGGTGTTTTTCCTTTTTTTTGGGATTGTTCGAACCTGCTCTGGACTGAAAACCCAGAGGAGCACCGGGAGCTCACACCTGTGGCCCACCTGGGCTGTGACATTTCCCAGCTCTGGAGGGACTGAGAACAGCCTGAGTGAGCCGGGCTGCAGCCCTCGAAAGGGACTCTGCTGAATTTGTCATCTCTTCAGAGCAGCAAAAGGTTTTTCTGTTTAGTATTGTTCATTTTTGTGCTGGGGAGTGCTTTGCCTGTTAAAAAACAGGGTTTTTTTCATCTCTCTCCAAGGAAATATTTCCCCAAACCAGTTAGGGGAGGGACTGCTTGAATCTGTTTTCTAGAGAGACCCCATTCAGAGGTTTTCTCCCTAAATTTGCCCTAAACCAGGACAAAAAGAAAAGAGTTTGAGTGTTCTTCCTTTATGGAGTACTTGTCCATGGAATAACAGAGGAAGCAGTATTTTCCACTGTCTGCCCAGGTTTCATCTGGGATAGAGTTAACAGTGGGATGGGGCACTGAGTGAGTGGCCCTGTGGTACTCAGCTGCTGGCTGGGGTTAAACCACGACACTGTCTTATGATGCTACTGGAGAAGGAAAAAAATATACACTCCAAAGACAACCACAGATATTTTTGGCTGGCTAGACACAGATTTAATTAATATGATTTACTTCAATGGTATAATTACGATATTAATTTTCATAATGTTTCCTAAATACAAATGCAAGGGCGGAAACAGAAAACTGAATTGGCAGCCAATGAAATGCAGTTAACGCACAGGAAATATCTCAGACTAAAGTAATTTGCAGATTATGAGAATAGGTGGGAGTGAAAGCAGCAAGAGATAAGGAAAATATGATATATGGAGTCGACAAGAAATCAAATGAAATATAAATTTTATTTCTATGCATTTTACCAGCTATGCTTACTTTTCCTGCAAAAAAATCTTGTATTATATTAGCCCCGACTACCTTAATGACAGGGAATTCAAATATTTTTTGTCTGTTCTCTGGCATCATGTCCAAAAAAATTCTTAAGTTGCTAAAATGAGAGGACTGAAGGCACCTGAAGCCTCAGAACAGGCAGAATTAGTGAAAAAAAAATGCAGTCATGCAAAGAATAGAAGTATGTATGGATGGAATGAAGAGGGGAAACACCCACGTGCTGATACAACTTCTGAGTAGTGACATCTGAGCTGTAAATCTTCAAACATTAGAACAGACTGGAAAATTATCATTTGTGGGATTAAGGAAACTTCTGAAAGTTAACTCTTAGTCTTAGATGGATGAGGCAGTAAAATATTCACAAAATCCATTTTCTTCCTTAGCTTTACAACTTATCAAGGGAGGAGATTCTGCCCCTCTGCTCCCCTCTGGTGAAAACTCACCTGCAGTGCTGCATCCAGCCCTGAAATCCCAGCACAGGAACGACATGGAGCTGGCCCAAGTGCAGAGGAGGGACACCAAGGTGATCAGAGGGATGTAGCAGCTCTGCTGTGAGAAATGGGATTGCTCAGCCTGGAGAAGAGGCAGCTTTGGGATGACCTAATTGTGACCTTCCAGAAGGGATCCTACAAGGGACCTGAAGGGAGCCTACAAGATGGAGAGGGACTATTGACAAGGGCCTGGAGTGACAGGACAAGGGGGAATGCATTCAAACTGACAGAGAGTAAATTTAGATTGGATATTGGGATGAAATTCTTCCCTGTGAGGGTGGTGAGTCCCTGGCACAGACTGCCCAGAGAAGCTGTGGCTGCCCCATCCCTGGAAGTTCAAGGCCAGGTTGGATGGGGCTCTCAGCAACCTGGTCTGGTGGAAAATGTCCCTGCCATGGCAGGGAGGTAGAACTAGATGATGTTAAAGGTGTCTTCCAGCCCAAGCCGTTCTGTGATTCTATCAAATACATTTGTGCTATTTCTGGATGTACATAATCACAAATATAAATGAGCAGTGCAAACATATTTGTGCTGTGGGAATTCCTACCTAAATATGCAAACATGTGCATCTGATTTAGTGGGGTTTTAACTGGTGAAAATTTCTAATTAATGCTTGGAGGTGACCTAGCAAAAAGTTGAGGGGCACAACTGGATGGTTTGTGGAAAAACAAGGACAAAACCTTCTGCTCCTGTAAACAGAATTGAAGACATTGGAAATTATAATTACATTACTGAACTGGAGACATTGGAAATCAAACTCTGGTCTGACAGAGAGGTAACACAGAAACCATTAAAACAGCAAGTCACTGATATCACAGTAATTATGTTATTTTTGAAATATTTAAACTTATGCTTGGGTTAATTCCTATCCTATGAGAAAATGGAGTTAAGTGAATTGGTTAGGACACTGCTCTACATTGCTCACGTGCTCCTAAGTTAACAATCAGGGGAAAGAAAAGATTAACAGACACTGAAAATCAACTTAAACTCTCAAAGCTCCCCATTTTTTTCCCACATTGTGACAAATATTTCAGTTCCCTGTGAAATTAGGTAATACACTTGGTAGAAGTTGGTCTGAAAGATCTTTTCTTTATTAGAAGGGATGATGGGCAGTTAGCTCAGAAATGTCTTGCTGAATTTCTCTAGTTTTACTATGATCTTCCTATGGTTTTATAACAGTATTTTAGAGCTACTGAATCATTTGAGTTGAGAGTATTTAACCTTCTGGAAATCTGCCACCTGAGGGCATTTCTTGTTGAATAATCACAAAATGAATCAATGGAATTAGGCATGAGAATATTTTGAACTCACTACCCAAAAATTTAGAGACACTGTTTGGGCATACACTGACTGAAAACCCAGGGGAATCTGCTGCTGTGATCTGTGTCATACAGAAAAAAACCCAGTTTTTGAATTAATCTAGATGGCACCCAAGGCAGAACAGCAAAGGCTATAGCTAAATCCTGAAGGCTGAAATTTTTCCTGACTGTAGTCTTTATCCATGCGCCAAACCTAGCAATCATGAAGCCTCTGTCTGACCCCAGTGACAGAATATCCTTTGTTACATCAGTTCTGTGCTGATGGAAAGTATCACTTGCAGATTTACCCAGCTGTCCTTCCACATTCATTTCCTCTTCAGCCTCCATTAACAAACTTATCCTTGTAAAACTACAGATGCCAACAAAGCTCCCAGATTTCCATCTGAGGATTTATGTGCTTATTCAACATTCACAGTTTCGAAAATCTGTGGAAGGAAAAGAAATGCAAGATGTTTGCAAGATGTTTGATGTTTGTAATTATTGTAAATGCAAAACATAGCACATTATTTATTCCAGTAATAGGTCTCAGCAGCAACAGAGTGTTTGCCTGTCCTCCAGGTCTCAGCTGTGGGAAGTATTTTGACAGCTCGATCCACAGTGTGGAACTACATGTGGGCAGAGTTGTGTTTTCTTTTTGCTGCTGAAGAGAGACTTTCAAGTTTGCCACAAATCCCAGGCATGTGAGCACATTTTCCTACTAAAATACTTCCTTACAGTCTCCCTCACTTCCAAGGGAGGGAAGTTGATATCCACCTTGGTGCTTGGTAGTATCACCCTCTGGAAATGCTTCCTCTGCTCCTGGTGGGACACCACAATGTCAATTACAGCTTCCTGTCACAAAGCTGTGACAGCTGGGACTGTAAGATAAATCCAGCTCTGAGTGTGGAGCCAGTGAGCCTCCCTCACACCCTTCCATTGCTTTGGAGTAGACATTGAGCTTGCCTTCAGCCTTTCCAGGGGCACATTCCACCCATTTCTGGCACCAGTTGCTATAAATCATGACCCCTGGAATGGGGAGAGCACCCTAGCAGCCCATCATGTTGCAATGAAACCTCCCTGACAGACTTTCCCCTCTTGTTTGGGAACAGAAAGTAGGTGATGATGTAGGCTGGCATCCCACTCAGGCACCACGCCAGCATCGCTGCAGAATGTGTGACACCTCCTGTTTGCACTCAGGACCTAGAAGCAGAAGCCAAACCTAAACCCAGTTCAAATCTAGAAGAGGTTGAAGGCAAGCATCTGGAGAATACAGGGTCAGCTTAGAGAAATCCACCTTCCATCTTGCAAATCATGGGCTCTGTTCACTTGGAGTGACAGACTCCTTCTCTTTGATACTCTGCAGAGTCCAGGCACCTTCAGTTTGAGGATTCACAGATAAAGTTTTCATTTCCATTTCCCTCTCTGAAGACAACTCTTGAAAGAGATATCCATGTCATTCTTTCTCTCTCAATTTGTGATTACAGCGACTAAAATAATGGCTTTTCCCACAATTTACAGCTTCCTCATGTTCTGACATGAAGAAGCTTGGTGGTTTCATGTATTTTGGTTAAATGGACTACATTTCAAAGCTATTTCAAAGCACTGCATGGCACTTCACTATGTGCTTTTCCCAACATTTTTTCAGGTATATCATATCTGTTTGAATGTTCAAGTCTGCAAAAGTCATCTTACTATGCAAGTAAGGACTTTATTTTAATAACTGACTTTTGAATGACACTAAATAATGTATTATCTCAATTCAGACTGTATATTTTACACAGCAACCTATGTTTTGACCCTTCCAGTTCAGCAGAAATCTTGTTAATGATGGTAGAATTCCACCTGCTACCAGATGACTGATTATTTGCGCATCAAAAATTTTGTTTCTTGCTCAATTTCTGATACACTGGCAATTTTCTGTTACCTTCTCAAAAATTATTCTTTGTGCAACAATGTTAAAATAGAATAAACTTATGATGTAATATTTTCCACAAAGTGAATAGGCAGTTTGAAAAGTATGTTGAGCCTCTGAATAAAAGGGCTTTGTTGATATTTATCTTCCCAACCAGGTTATGTTATCTATTAGACTCTCTCCCACCAGCTGGCTGAATTATTGCCTTGTGAAACTTCCCTTCTAACATGACAGTGTGACATTTTGTAAGACAAAATCATCCATCTCCTGGGTTTCTTCTGAAGAGAGAAAACTGATTTCCCTGCCTTTCAAATGGTTTATAGGACTAATCTCAAAACAGAGTGAAAGCACAGCCCCTCAAATCTTTTCAAAGGGATTCACATTTGAATAAGTAACTTGAGGAAAAATAAGAATGATGAAGCTCCAGAACTAAAGATGTCTGTGTGTCTAGAGTCCATGATGGGATCCCATTATTTGACAGCTGTGAAAGAGCTGTTGTGGTCTGGGATGCAAAGTATGGCTCAAGTTCAGCAGAGGAATGTGCAGGTTGGTCTCTGGTCCTGCACTTCTTGAGTTTTTAGTCATGGTGGTGATGTTGTCTCTGTGCAATAACTGCAAATCCCTGTGGGAGGCTGCTCTCCCTTGGAAACCACACTGTCACAGGATATTTCCCTCCTCCGTCACTAGCAATTTGTATTGTCACCCAGCATGAAAAATAATACTCCAGCTGTTTTCAATTTCATCTCTGTCCTTTGGTGGACAATTTCTGTGCCAAGCCTTGCTTTTGTCTTAATTATCTTTGTGAAGAAACAGAATAAATTTTCACTGTTGTTTGCCCATTAACCAAACTTTAAATTTTCTGCCTGGGTCTCAATGAATTGATGCTGCTTAAATTTGGAGGTCATTAAAAACATCATGATAATCTTGAAGCACTTCACTAATATTAGCTGTTGGTGCATCCAACAGTTTAAATTACAGCTGAATTTCTCTCTGGAATGTGTGTCCCACAGCACTGCACTAGGCTTGAAGAAGTCTCTGTTACAAATCTACCTCAGTCATCAGTCAAATATTTTCAAGTCTCTGTTTCTATTTTCTCTGTTAAATGGAGATAAGGATAATAACAGCTCTTTTTCCAGAAAAAAATTAATCACTTCTGAGGCCTACATAAAAATGCAAGGAGGTCCTGGTTCTGGTTCCATTATACCAGTGTCACTGTATGCATATTGCTGGTGCACACAACTATATGTTAATGAATATATTTGGAAAGACTGTTATGAGGCCAGTATGTAAATTTTTTGTTTGATGTGGGCTAATGGAAAACCTGGCTAATGCAAACCTGACAAGCCACCCAAGCTCTACACAGAACTCAGTGCTCTGCACTGGTTCTGTGCCTGAAGTCTCCATCTGGCCAAGCTGTTTCATTTCCCATCACTGAAGCCTTGGCTTTTTGCTCAATTTTAAGCCAGATTTCCATTTTCACTGTAGATGCTGGATCTGGTTTTGCCTATGATCCTGCACCTTTCAGAGCAGTAGCTTATGTTCAGGGTCTGAGTGTTTGCCAGAGGAGGCCACTGATAGCCAGAGTGTTTGTGAGGCTTTTTTTTAGGCACTTATCTGCCCAGGGTTTGAGGTTTCAGCCACCCTTGGTGAAAGTTGTTTTAAACACATTCCTGCATCTTCTTTTTTTTAGTTCATGCTTTTCTCTTTCACCTTTTCCAGAGTGGACAACTGAACAAATCACATAATCTAGATCTGCTGTTAATTCTCAGCAGTGGAGAGGTCTCCTGATGCCTCACACAGATTTGAGTTTCTCCCTAGTCAGAACTAAAGATCATATATGAAAAGAAGAAAAAGATACAGCAACAACATTAAAAAGCTTTTTCCTCTCTTCTGCTTTTCTTCTATCCACTTTATCCTGGTCTAGAGGGATTTCTTATTGTGAGACCAAATTTATTATGTCCCCCTCCAACCTTCTCATGAACAGGATTCTTAACCAAAACTAAATTATGAATCACAGCAACTTCCTCAAATTGGAACTTCAGCAAATGTCACACATGAGGTCAGAATCTGTTTGAGTCCCCAAGGAAAAGGAACTTGAACTTACAAGGGAGGAGCCTGTTTGCTTCAGAGATGTGATTGTAGTCTCTGTGTATGTGGGTGTGCATGTTCTATTGTGCCTTTTATACACATTTTATTGCCTTCATAAATTGTGCATTATACAATAGGACCTTCCCACCACAATATCTTTGGCATGTCAGTTCTAATACATAAAGTCATAGAATGGTTTGGGTTAGAAGAGCCAAAAAGATCATCCAGTTCCAAGCCCCTGCCATGGGCAGGGTCACCTTCCACTATCCCAGATAGCTCAGAGCCCCATCCAGCCTGACCTTGAACTTTCAGGGATGGGGCAGCCACAGCTTCTCTGTGCCAGGGCCTCTCCACCCTCTTAGTAAAGAATTTCTTCTGTAAATCTAACCGAATTTCCCTTCTCTTTCAGTCTGAACCCATTCCCCCTTTTCCCACCACTTCCTGATGAAGAGTTCTTCTCCATCTTCCTTTTAGGCCTTTTCAGATGCAGGAAGGCTGCCATGAGGTCTTCATGCAACCTTCTCTAGGCTGAACAGAACTTAATTGATACTAATCCAGCAAGTCCTTACCCTTCTGAGTAGCTGTTTTTGTGAGTAAACCCATTATCTTCAGCACAGCTTGCTCCTGTTAACAGTGAGGACAAATCCATGGAGCTGCACATGTAGGAATTTCACCCATAATTTCACTGTACTTACTTATCTTCACCTTACTGGTGTTCCTGCCCATCCATGTCTTACATGGGCATCTTTATATTCATTAAAACACACTAAAGAGCCATCTTGAAGCCAGTGCTGTAGAACAGAAGTTTGGTTTTTATGGCTTCCCTAGAGATACTGTAATAATGTATAGCAGCAATGGTAAGGTTTTCAAAAATTGCCTGTTCCTCCATTTTATGAAAAAACCTTTCCATGCAAAACCAAAAAGTGAAGTGCTAATGCCTTAATACATTCCTTGTCACTTACTCCTGCATGTTTTCACTCATTCTTGTTCCACCTTTTTACCAGCAACATCACTGTTTGCATAAAAAGATGTTTTGAAAGTCCTTTAAACACTGCTCATAAAAAAGGTTCTCTGTTTTAGAGAATGAGCTCTGTCTTTCATCAGTAAATCATTTCCCCCATTTTATGCTTCATTCTTGTGCATTCTAACTCCTCTCTGCAGCTGGAAGGATGACTGTAGATGTTGTCACAGTAATGATACCATTACAGCATGACAGCTGAGGGGAAAAACATGTGGCAAAACTGGTAATATTTTTTCAGAAGATAACTGGTACAAGCCAGGTAAAAGCTGATTAATTTTTGGACACCATGACTTTGCAGGAGTTCATTTGATACTGTAGTTACAATTCTCCCCTTTAATAGGATTATATAAAACTGTCTGTCAAACTAGGGGCTTAAAATGCTTTATCAGTGAGAATATACATTTATGGGTGTTTTCAACAGAGCTGCAGAGTAAATTCTGATAGGGAGAGGTATAATATAATGGGAACTTGCCAACAGGGCGACTGTGCATCCATTCATACAATTTACAGTGTTTGTGCTGTTCTTACAGAGGGAGATTCATATGCCAGTTTTTAGATCTGTGTCAACAGAAGGAATTCAGAAAAATCAGCCTGTTCGCAGGTGACACCATACATAAGCTGGCCTACAATTATAGTTCAGACTATTCAGATGATTTCTGAATATTTTTGTGTTGTACATTGGGTCAAAAAAAAAAAAAAAGGTACCAAAGGAGCACCGGTTATTTATGGCAGTGGGGAATAAGGGCTAGGGTTCCACACAGAATGCTTGCTTTTCTTTCAGCTTCATTTTCCCTTGGAAAATAAAATCTAGTTTTCATATAGACTCTACTAATGTAACATGAAATACTTGCAGAACAGAGGGCACAGAGTAGAGCAAGGAATTTCAGTCAGGTGGTAAGTGAGTGCACTGGAAGACAATGGATTTGCCAGGTATATGGCATGGTAACATTTTCATCAACTAAAAGGATACCATACCCTGAAAACTGATTCCAGTGCAACTCCTCTGCTAAATTCTGCAGAACAGAAAGTGTGTGGGATGCTGAACTGGAGGGAAATTCCCTGTTATTTTGGAAGTGAGAGAGCTGAGAGTGCAAAGACGAGGTATAAGGGGATTCCTGTAGGAGTACACGATACTTCAAATGAAAGCAGGCAAAAGTTGGATATTTTAAAGGATGTAGCTCTAATCTTTGCGCGTGTTTTGGGCTGGGAGCAAGGCAAAGAAGAAAACCTGGATTCTGTCGCAGGGGAAAGGTGTTGGCTGAGCAGAGTGTCAGCTCAACCCGCAGGGGCAGCGGAGGAATGCAACAGGGAACGTAGGGGATCCTGCTGGGGCATTTTGGAGGGAAGCCGGGAAAAGCATAGCACGGCGTTTTCCTGCCGATCCGTGAACAGTCACACTGTTTCGCCTGAAAGTTTAAAAGGCATTTTATTGCTTTTATCTGTGCTACTTTTTAAAGGCATCTGTCAGGAACTATTTTATTTTTTTTTTTTCTGTAGTGAACAGACCCTGCACTGGATACCTGGCCCTTCTGGCTGGGATCTTACTTGGAACCAAGTAATGGATATAAGGTTAAACTCACCATCAATTCTCACTAAAATGGAGTAGAATCATGCTTAAATATCAATTTTCTGCTTCGATTTAAAGATATGGATTGTTGATCATATCATCTCTACATCTTCTCAACAATTGCAAAGTGTCCCTGAAGTACTTCAGGCTAGTTGCTTGTAAGCAAGATTCATTTCTGGCAGTGTATTCTTACCTCCTGTTTATTGTCCATCTGCAGCTGTTATTCCCAGCAGAAAGGAGTGGTGTGCTGCTCTTCAGGGCTCACTGACAGAGGAAAAGGACAGCAACTGATGACACTGCACAGAAACAGATTTGACTCCAGAGTAACAGACCTGGCTTTGATCTTGTCCTGGTGTGTCTGTAATTCCCATCTGTGCAAGAGCAGAGCAAGGCCAGGCATTTTCAGTTCCCCATGGCAAGTCAGTGGCAACTTAACAAGCTCTGCCTCATGTCTGACTTGATCCATGTGGCTCCTAGAGGACAGCAGGCAGGATATTGTGATGGAATTACTGCCTGGTGCCAGACAGACCATGGACTGCTATGAAATCAGTGAACAGCCTGGGCTTCCTGCTGAAATTGATTTGGAAAACAAAGGAGGAAATTCTTAGGAATATCTCACAGGATCACAAATAAAAGATATCCCAAAATCTTCTGTATGTTGGGTGTACTTTAACTTAATTCATTGCAAGCAGTTTGCATATTGAAAGAGTAAGTCATTCCTACTTTCACTTGTTCTTTTCCATGTGCTCGTTTCCAAAGCAATACAGAGCTTCTAGTTTGTCTCTCTTCTCAACCAAAGGAGAGCAAAGAGTCAGGATCTAATTTAGGATACAGTTCGGTTCATCTTTTTTTCAATCACTTTATTTGTTTTACTTTCAATGGCTCTAGCTAACTATGTTTTGAATTAGTATCCAGACAGTGAATGCTTCTGTTTGTTTTTAACACATGTGACTGAACAGATTCTGGTTTATTCTGCTATTGATAAGTAGTTTCCTCACCAAAACAAAAATATTTAACTGGCTCTAAATATATTTTTTTTCCTAGAGGTTAACCAAAATGCCTGGCTCAGTTTCTTTTCCCATTTTTGTCCAGAGGAAACAGCTATCACTCCAGAGAGCTCTAGCATATAAACTATGAATGAAAATAATATATTTCTTACGCAATTACATGTTTATGTTTATTACACATCATGAAGTAAATGTCCTGTTTGTCAGTGTATATTTCTACTCAACATCATGCTGTGAATAAGAATGTTATCTCTTCTCTCAAGCAATGAAAGTGCATTGAGATTTCCAGGTTTATTTTTTCACGGAGTATGTGGGGATCTCTAGCTGCAAACACTGTTGAAACACTGAGCTAGTATTTATGGTTATTTTATTGCTGCCTTAGTCCCAGAACATACTAAACTAACTGATATCTTCTTGATATCCCTCCTTCACGCAATTACCCCTTAATACCCTTAATTATTACTCAACCCTGAAAGTTGCCCCCAAATAGCCATGTGATGAAAGTCTGGAAAGCAGCTGGCTACTAACTCATACAAACTCTTTGTAAGGTTATGTGGTAGTCTACAGTGTTTCTCAGTGGGTCTGAAAGATGTGTCTGGAGATGGTGAACACAAATGGGTGGTACCAGCCTGGCTGAATCTGCCAGGGACTAGGACTGGGCTCTGAAACCAGGATCTGCCACTGAGATACTGAGAGGAGTTGAACGTGTGTCCCATGTTTCAGCCTACCTGATTATCACAGAGAGATGCTTTCTACTGCTAGAGTCACTGTATTGGCATGAAATAATGACACTGGTGATTTAGGAGGGCTGAAGGCTGTGCATGAGGCACCCTCATCCTGGTGCACAGATGAATTCCCAATAGGAAGCCTGAGCTGGGCACTGCCATAGGTGTGCAAGGTTCATGCTGCTGCTCCTTGGTTTGGGGGTGGCTTCTCTACCAACTCTCCCTCACCCTGAGCACTGCAACAACAACCCCAGAGGGCTGGAACACCCATCAGCCACCTGCACTCCAGACGGCGTATAACCCACCCCGTGTTCTCTTCAAAGACCCAACCACGCTACTGGGCACAGAAAATCATAGAATATCCTGAATTGGATAAATCCCAAAGAATCATCAAAATCCAACTCCTTCTCCTGCACAGGACAACCCCAAGAATCCACCGTGTGCCTGAGAGTGTTGTCCAAATGCTTCTTGAACTTTGTCAGGGTTGCTACCATAAGCACTTCCCTCGGGAGCCTGTGCCCACCACCATCTGGGTGAAGAACCTTTTCCTAATATCCAGCCCAAGCCTCCCATGACACTTCATGTCATTCCCTCAGGTCTTTTCAGGGGTCACCACGGAGATGAGATCAGTGTTTGTCCCTCTGCTTCCCCTCACAAGGAAGCTGCAGAAAAGCTGCGAGGTGTCCGCTCCATCTCCTCCAGGCTGAAGAGAACAAGTGCCCCCAGCCGCTCCTTTCAAGTGCTGCTGCTTTGGAATCGGTGCTGTTGGCAGGGGCACGCTCTGCTTTTGGGTTTGCCGTGCCCCCGGCTCGCTACATTCTCCCAAAAATATCTTAACGTACAGATTTTTCTGTGTACTTTTTGTAGGATGTACTTTGTGCGGAATACACTTTGACCCGGCGGGACGGGCGGGCGATCCCGGCTCCGGGGCTCTTGTCTTGAGCCCGGGGCAGATCCGGAGCGTTCGGGGAGGGAGGACGGCGCGGAGCGGGTCGGCATCGCCGCCACCGTCGGGCAGGGGTCGGTGCCCGCCAGGGCGCGTTGGAGACTGGTGCGGCCTCTGCCGGGGAAGAGAGCCAGGCGCCGGCAGGGAAGGAGAAAGAGAGGGAGGGTGGGTCGGTGGGTGCCGGCGGCGACATCCGGAGCGGGACCTCCCTCCCTCTGTCTCTTCCTCGCCGCGCAGCGCTGCGCTCCGCTCGGTGCCCGCGGTGAGGCGGGAGCGGGCGTGGCGCCGGAGCGGAGCCGGGTCCCCGCAGCAGTCGGGTCTCCGCTCTCTCCCTCCCCCGGCGGCTGCGGGCCGGAGCACCCCGCGGCCGGGGCGGGGTGGAAATTTACCGGGTCGGTCTTCAGCGAGGCTGCGAGCGAGGGGCTCGGCAGGAGGCGGAGGGAGGGCGGGGAGCGGCGGAGCATCATCTGGCGGGGAACGCGAGGGACCAAATGACTGTGAGGAAGGGCGGTAGCCGCCGCCGAGAGAGTAGCGAGCCGCGGCGCAGCGGCAGCAGCAGCCCCGCTCCCCCCGGCGGCGATGGCGGCGGCGGGGGCGGGGT
>VXBI01014846.1:354997-453352 GCA_013397375.1 Toxostoma redivivum
GCCGAGCCGAGCCGAGCCGAGCCGAGCCGCATGGCGCGGGCCTGATGTCGGAGCGCGGCCCGGTGCCGCGGCGGCGCTGCGGGAGCAGGAGGAGGATGGCGGGGCTAGCGTGGAAGTGGCCGCGTACCCGCCTGCCCGTGGGCGCCAGCGCCTTGGGCGTCTTCGTGCTCTGCTGGCTCTACGTGTTCCCCGTGTACCGGCTGCCCGACGAGAAGGAAATCGTGCAGGGCGTGCTGCTGCAGCAGGGCAAGGCGTGGAGGAGGAACCAGACTGCGGTCGCCGTGTTCAGGTACCGCCGTGCGCGGCCCAAGGGCAGCGGGGACGGGGAGCCGCGCGAATCCGCGGCCCAGAGTCCCCCGGGCGCCCTCCCTACCCGCCGAACCCCAAACTTTATTCTTTCTTTCCCGAGCCTTTGTTTTCTCACAGCGGGCGCCAGGCAGGCAGGGCCATTTCTGCCCAGCAAAACTTTTTTTGGGGTGGCTCCGTTGGCTGCGGGGAGGAGAAGGGGCTCGGCGCGGGGGATGGAGGCTCATCCTCGCAGGGATACCTTCGCAAGGGGGATGAGGCTCCCAGGGATTGCGGCGGCTGCCCGCACAATGGGATGCTTTCGCTTCCCTGATATCAGTGGCACTGGCAGCCCCTGTGGCTGCTAACAAAGCCCAGGGCTGCCAGCCCGGCTTCCCTCGGTGCTGGGGACTGCCAGCTTGCTGCCAGCAGAAAGCCCAGCTTGTGGGGCTCCCCGGGATGCGCCAGGCAAGGTTTGCGTGGATGTGCATTCGTGTCAGCATGCCCGCTCTGAGCAGCGCTTGAGAAGCTCCGCGCTGCTCCTTGGCTCCTTGTGGGTTATTATAGAAGCCACGTGAAAGAGGCACCTTTTCTCTCTTTGCTTTTGACGTGGCTGGGAAATGGCGATAATCCTTGGGGCCCATTTCACCTTGCCCAGCTGCACAGGAGAGGACGAATGTTGCAACCAAGCTACCACAGCTGAGAGCGATGGAAAACCAAGCAGATCCCTGCGGTGGGGAGGCTTTTTTGAATCGCTCCGCTTTAAAAGCGTGTGCAGTGGAGATTTGCATCCCTTCAAAAATTTCTCACATGTTTGGGTAAAATACAGGCAATTGGAAGAGAGACAGATTTCCCTCCCTTTCCCGGAGGGAAGCTGTTTTTTTCTCTCCCTGTCCTCCAAGTAGCAAATTAAAGATCAGAGTGAGTGGTAATCAAATTGTCTCCAGAAAAATCCTCTTTAGTAAAATGAATCAGATCCAAAACTCGAGGGACTTATTTTCCCTTTTGAAAATATTTTTGTTTGTTTTCAAGTGGCATACAGTTGTATTTTAAGTTCTTCAGTATTTTCTGAATCTATTCACCTTTGTCATGAACTGGAGCTGATGTGGTTGCTTAATATCTTGTCTGCTGGGATAACGGACTTTACAGTTTTTGAAAGACACATTTGTTGTTACCCCCAAATCCTGCAGGAAATCTGAGCAATGATAGGTGATAAGCAGGCATGGGTTAATACTATCTCATTAGGCAGGCCTGGAAGAAGTCCTCCCTTTAATACCCAATCAGCAATAAGGTACAGATGCAGGATCCCTCTCCTAAAGCACTTAACTAACAGTATAAGCTATATTGATCTTCTTGAATATTCATAAATCTAGAGTCTGTGCACCAAAGACCCACATTTTTGGGGGTAGATGAATCCAGGTTTTTTTAAAAAATTAATCCATAGTTGATGTAGGAATGAGTTTGGTCTATTAGTTGTCATGTTAGTAAACCAAATGTTTCAAGATTGGTAGTGCTGCTGCAGTTTCAGTTTACAAAATAGTTTTAGAGCATTTCTGCCACGTAGTTTAGTAACAAAAACTCTGTGTGGCTTATCAGCTATTCCACTTGTCCGTATGTTTTTCTGCTCTCTAAGCATAGTGATTATCCCAGAGATGCTATTGAAGAGAGTCTCATGCAACAAAAGGAGCTGTTGTTTCTTGTCTGAGTCTATTGATGAGTTTGTGTGCAGCACTAAATACAATAAACTTTAAATCAATCTGCTTTAAAAGTAATTTTTCTGAGAAGTTGTATGCTGGAGATATGTAGTGAGTATAGTAAACTGTATTGTTCCAACAGTTGTGAAGTAGAACTCTATTTTTGCTGCTTAAACTTGCTTCTCTTCATGACAGAAGATTTTGAAGTCAAAACCCATGTTAGGCAAACTGTTGTCTATTTGAGGTTAACAGAAACTCTTTGCTCTGGTCCTGCTGTCCCTAAGCAAGCCAGCTGTAAAAAGTCCAAATTTAACTTTCTGCTGGAAAATTCCAGAGAATATCAGTCTCTGTTTGAATGGGAAAGGAGGGATAGAGCTTTACAGAAAACCTGCATGTGAACTTTCAAGTAATATGGCTTTCCATAATAGTCTAATATTAAATGTGCTTTAATGTATTATTAATAAAATATTATTTAAGAACAGTGTTAATTGCTGTTCTCCCTAGCCTTCCTGCCACATTCTGGTTAACAAACAATTTTGGTTTTACTCAGTTTGAAGCATAAATTGAAGTTAATCTGGGCTAAAAGTCCATATGCAAATATTCATAGTACTGCTTTGTGTAATACAGTGGCATTTGTGGTATTGTATAGCCAGGTTCTTGCTACACAGAGCAAACACCTGATAGGTTTGGAACTTTCTCTTCATATAAAGTCATCGGACTCCTATTGCTGAAGTAGATGGTGGGTAATTAACTTGATGAAATCATACTTTTCAAACCTCAGAAAGACTATTCCCCCTTTGCCTTCCGTACATGGATCAAGGACAACTTCACTAAGTGACTTAAGTTCAAAAAAACCTTGTGGGTAATTTAGTATAGTTTGGGTTGAACCCTGGAAACCAAGCACTGGTAGCTCTTGAATCTCCACTGCTGCTTCCTTCTCCTCTATACAGCCAGAAACCTAATGGAAAGATCTGATCCCTGTAAACCCTCACAAGCACTGGCCTGGTTCTTGTGGAATGATTCAATGGCAGTTTTGTGTTAGAATGAATTTCCAGAACTGGTTTTCAAATATAAAACCTGTTTAATTAGCCATGTATGCCTTTAAATTTCAAGATACTTAGAGGTTCAGGGTAGTCATACCATGAGAGTATCTTCTGTCTGACAAATGCTGAATATTCTGTCAGTCAGATGGTAAAACTGCTCAATTCTGAACTGCAAAGTGGTCAATATAGGCGTAAGACCATCATTAGAGCCACTAAGAGCTAGTGTGTCTAATATGCCTACAATATAATGGCTTGTCATCCTCTGAGGTTGTTAATGATATTGAGCCCTAAATGCTTTTACAGATTGCTTAGGGTTTTTTTAGGGCCTAGTGCTCCTGAGATTATTTAGGCAAAAATGTTTTTACTTGTCTGTTATTTGCTAAGGTAAATTACATACAGTAATACCTTTAGGATGGTTTTATTTAAAATACTGCAATTCATTAAAGGCAGAACTAGATCTTTTTATCTACCTTACAAGCTCCACACAACCACAAATCTCAAGCACTGTTTATATGACACTTCTTTCATTTGTTTGTAGAGGGTGGACTTTCTCTAGGGAGTGAATATGCTTGTGGCGGGGGCAGTGGATTTTGGGCTGTCAGGAGTCCCACAGGTTGGATGATGGTTAGTGTCTTAAGGGTTCTTCAGGAAGAGATGGGACAGTCCCTGCAAGACAGCAGAAAGGCTTCCTTTGAGATTTAGCTTGTGTTCTTGCTCCTGCTGCTTCAGTTTTATGTGATGCTGAAAGGTCACCAGGGATTATTCTGGGGGTGACTTGGTGGCAGATGTCCCCTGTGAACTCACTGTTCATGACCTGACTCCAGTCCAGAGCATCTGCTACAACTTGTCTCTGCTCTCCAGTGATGTCCCCTCTGACGTGGCCAAACTGTCTGTGCTCATCTTGGCTGGTGGCTTCTCTACTCCTTTCCACTAGATTAGTCCTCTTGTCCATTTTCCATGGACAGAGCTGTGTGAAATCACACAGCATGGTCAGGGACTGAATTGGACAGAATATCCAGGCTCTGGTGTTTGCAGTGTGAATGTGAATAGACTGTGGAACCTCTCCTGCTGTTGGCTTTGTGTGCCTTGCTAAAATCCTGCTCTGTTCCCAGTGTGCCAGAGGGGCTTTCCCCACTGTAACTTCCTCTTGTCAACTGCTCTCTGCTGGCTGCTCCTGTCTGTACCTGGAGTGCAGTCATATGAGGAGCATCCCTCATGGTGCACATCACCATTCTGGATGGCTTTAACACAGAAATAGAATTCCAGGTAATTTCTCCAGCTGGGTATGACAGATGCTATTGCCTAGTCAGCAAGGTTTTCCTTAGTTCAGATGGCTTTTTTTCCTTTCTCTTTTTATGTCAGCACTGCAAATTACATGAGTAATTTGGATGAGTAATTTGGGATCCTCATTGGGCTATTTCAAGGCAAATCTGAGATTAAACTTTGCTCAGGTTGACTTTAGATAAGAGTTTAGCTCTTCTTAAACAGCTTCATCAGATACAGGACTATTCCTGCTTTCACTAGATGCATATGAAGGATGGAGTTAGGAGTAGACCTGGGAGATGCTGGATTAGGTTAGTTCTGCCTCTATGCCTGAGAAGCCCTGTCCTGAAACTAGTGGATATGCCCACATGTTGAGCCAAATCCAGTTCATTTTTCTGTCCTGAGTAGGTGTGGCTACTGCCTGGCTGTGTTTTCATCTACATTTTACTTGCTTTTGTTGTTGTTGCTGTGGTATTTGCTTCATTGGTGATAAATGGAGTATTTGTAATTTGTGGTTTCCAGCTGAGATGAGAAATTTTGGTGAAGAGGAACAATTTTGAAAAACAGGTTAAAGGTGAGAGGAAAGAAAGTTCTTATTGCATGTCATTATTTGGAGGCTGTGATGAAGAAAGCAAGCTGTAGAGAGCCTTGGCTCCATATCTTCAAGGATATGAAGGATATTTCATGAATGATGTGAAAACAAAGAGAAATAGTTACCTGAGTTAGCACACAGTGTCTTTGCAGATGAGAGCTGTACTGACAAGATAGGAATTGATTTAAATTCCTGAGTTCCAGCTCCTGCTCTCTTCATTCCTTGACCCTAAGTAGCATTTTCTTACAGGCTTTGATTTGCAATCCTATTGAAACAGACTGTTGAAATCCCTGTAGTTGGATTGCTGCTTTCCTTTGGACTTGTAAAAACCCCAGTATATATGGGAGGATGTAGCCAGTTCCCTGAGATTCTTTTCCTGTTAGCTGGGAGCAGCCAAAGGCCCACAGCCAGAGGCACTGGAGAGCAGGAGGAACAGAGATTTGTTGGAATTTAGGTTGCCCAGCTGGGGCCCTGAAAGTCTATTATGTACATACCCAGACACTGCTGGATGTATGTATTTTGCCATTTATGTTTTCCCTTTCTTTACTGTATAGTGGATGGAATGGGCACTGAATCATCCATACAATGCAGCAATGAGTGATTTATTCCTTTAGTTGTAATTTTCATCTTCAGAGCAGCGAGGAGTGTTGTTCCCATTTGACATATGTTCAATGACATATATGAAAATTCCTATTTTTGAGGCTAGTTCCTAGTAGCTAAATGCATGGAAAATGAATTGTCTTTCACCCTTTAGAATTTGTCTTTCCCCAGTGTAGATGAACCTCACTGAAACGAGGAAACTGTTTGGACTGCAGTCTTCTGTTATTCCAGTTTTCTGAGCACCAAAAAATACTTAAATTTTAAATCCCTGGATATACATTAATCTTTTTCTGTATGCTGCATGGGTTTCTCAAAATGCAAGGAAATTGCTCCTAATGTGAAATCATTTTAATGTAGCTGCCTACAGTTAAATTCAGACTGAAGCACATTAATCCAAGCTAAGTAGTGTTTGTAAACCTCAGTGTAGATTCAGGTTTTGTCACATCACAATTTTTACACACAGAAGATCAGAGATTCTTCTCCCAGGTCTTGGAATTTAACCTGATTAGATAAACAGCTGATGGGGTGGGACAAGGCACTGATAAGTTCCTGGACCCTGGCAAAGCATTTTTTTCTGTAAAGTATTTGCTGCAGAAGCTCTGAGCTTCATGAAGAAGCTGTGCCTGTTGCCTTGACCTTAGTGGTATTTGAAGTTTTTAACAAGGTGAAATATATTGTGGAGAATTAAATCCTGGCTTTCACCGGGATTCTGGAGGTCACTTTTCCACTGCTCCATTTAGGATAAAGGTGAAGGCTGTGAAATTAGATTGTTATAAAATATTTTATAGCTAGCAGAATGGTGTGGGGGTGTTGTTATTGCACTAAATCAACAGACTTTTATTATGATTTCTGTTCCATTTGCTGGAAAATGCCCTCCTTAATTTCTTGGTTTAGAGATGCTCTTTTCAAATGGAGATGTGGCTACAGTGAGGCTTTTAAAGCTGCTGGGATTTATGTCTTTCATGATTGCTGAGAGCATCCTGAACATTTCCTGAACAACCATTGTGTTTATATTTCTTCCTTCTTTTTTCCCCCTTCACCTCTTCTTCAGCCTAGTCCCATCTTAAGCTGATGAGGACCTCCTCAGTTTTAAGGGGAGCCCCAGACTACAGGAGTGGCTCCTTTTATAATTATCCAATGAACATTCACAGCAGTGATACAAAGAACTTGTGTGAAATTATTTACTCTTTTATCTCCTTCCCCATCTGAACTAACAATACCCTTCTCCAGAGTCTTGCAACTCCCACTGATGACCAGGGCATCTGCTGTTTTGCATTCTTGATGTTCCAGTTGTTGGCTATCAGGCTTTCCACTAAATTGCAGATTTTGCCCTCGCGTATTAGCAAGATAAAAACTCTACTTATCAGGTTGCCTCTGCTCTGAGGGAGCACTACCAGCTTTAATTTAAAAGTTGCTATAGAGCTATCCTGTATTTTAAAGGGTGCTGGGAAAACAGATCATCAGCTATTTTCCTCGATTTCTTGTGGGAAAAACTTGCTCTGCATATTACTGGAATGCCAGGAGTGGCTGTTGCTGTAATAGAGAAATAACAGCTTTGTATTTCTTGTCAGAGATGGAAGACAAACAAAACATATTTCTTTTCCCCAGTGAAACGATTTTCATATTTTCCTATGCGGTCCATCTTGGCCAAATGTCAATTCTGGGATTCTATTTCATCTGCCTCAGTGTTTGGAGGTTCTCTTGTTCTGCTGATGCTGTTGGTCCTGCAGTGTGGTGGTACCCCAGGGCAGGTTGATGAGCGACCTACTGCTGTAGGTAGTACTCAGAAATGTCAAAAGAGTTGAGGAAGCCAGTCCCAAAAGCTGGAAATGTGCAGTGAGCAGCTGATGCTGAACCCAAAGCTCTCTGACTGATGCTACCTTTCTCAGTGAGTCAGTAAGGTTTAGGCCTAATGGCAAATGGCATGAAGACTATGAGGTTGCTCACCTGGGCTTCAGTCCTCCTCCTTTTAACAGCCAGGGGACACTGGATTTTGGTTCCCCATGTACTTCTATACAGCAAAGGAAGCAGAGTTATAAAGGGAATAATGGAAACTATGTACATGACATGGTTATCTCATGTAACTGAACTTGAGGTCTAGGTCACCACTGGTGTTGGTTGGGAATTCTGTGAATAATTACCACTGTCCAGAAATTATTATTTTTGCAGTGCCATAAGCTTGCAGAGAGACATTCTGCACTCTGAGGGATTTTCCTTTCAAGACTATGTGTAGTGAGATCCCAGCTACGCAGATTAGGGATTTTGATTAATGGGGTGGGTTTTCCATCTGTTAGTGTGGTTTTTAATGTGAAGGAATACCTGGGCAAGTGACAGGCTGTGGGAATGTTCCCTGGAGGAGTGATCCAATACCTATGCTGAAGGTTTGGTGGGTACTGGCTCTTCCTGCTGCTAGAACCTGGGGTACCTGCTTACTCTTTGTGAAATGTGCAATGCATTTGTTTTAGTTGTTTTCTTGTTTCTGTGACTTCCATTGAAGCATTTATCTATTTCAAGGAGAATAGAAGAGCTCTTTATTTCATATGTAGCATTCACTAAGGATATGAATCCCTGTTCCTGGGTAGTAACTCACAGTTACTTACAGTATAAAGAATGAATTGTCAGCTACTGGTGAAATTCAGATTCTCTCCTTCTGCTTCATCTGTGAGTTCTGTCACTAGACAACAGTAGTGAGTGCTGCAGCAGACATTCCTAAATGGAATGTAGTTTTTAGATTATCCTTGTTCATTGTGGATGATTTACTGCCATCCACTCAGGCAACATTGCCTTCTTATTTATCTGAGCGAGGTTCAGACTCTTCGCAGCCTCCTGTGTTGTGCCATTTAGTACTTAATGGCAATGTAGAAAACATGAGAATAAATCCATAAAGGGTGTGGCTGTTACATGGGATAGAAAGGAGATGCAAAATTTGTGAGGCAGGAGCAGAGGAATGCTGTTGGATCAGATGAGAATGATGAAATGAGGACTCTGTCTACAGCTTGCTTAAAGATTGATTTGAAAAATAAATTTTATATAAATGCATGCTGTATTTAATTTTTATGTGCTTTTAGACCTCTGTAATTTTTATGATATAATTAAGAAATGGATTAAGAAACTTTAGTCTGTCTACATAAGTATGTAAAGCAGATAACTCACCTGTAAGTTCTCAGAAAGTTTATATAACTACCACTATTCTTCAGTTATGTGGAGAGGAGTTAAAGATTTATCACTGTGATGATCTTAACTTAGGAGTATGAGAAGGACACCTCTTGCCAAAGACCAGGAATCCAGCTGTTTTCAGGCTCTGGAGCTCTGAGGCTCAGTAGGCCAGGGGATGTCCCCCTGCAAAATTCTACCTGGCCTGGTGATGCTTACTCCTCTCTCAGAGGAAAGCAGGAAAGGATGCTGAACTACATATTTTGAGGCTGGGGCACTTAATATGACTTGGAGAATGCCCACCCTTGTAATAGCTGTGCCAGCTCTTGCAAACAAGTGAATTTGGGACAATCTTGCTTTCATGGGATAGAAATGAAACAGAATGGTTCAGTCCTCATAACTACAGGGAAGTGCTTGTAAGTGTGAATAGTGGCTGGGCCCCCAAAAGGCAAGTAAAAATCCAGTGTGGGTTGTAATTCAGATGTCTAATTTCTGTGCTTAATCATCATTTTGGGGGCCTGACTCACAGTTTTTAAGTGCTAGGGATTGCTACAGTGAGAATTACATATCAGCCTATAATTAGATGCATTTTTTTAATTAAGGAAACTGCAACAGTGAAAGGAATAGGAGAAACAAAACCAATCCAGGCATTCCTTCATAGGTAATATTATTGAACATTTGGTCTTGGCAGCCAGCAAGCATCTAGCACAATCACACTTGCTGAGCCTTATGGACAAATGCTGAACATCTCCAGGTTGATGTATGCCCAGCTGGATGAAGCAGTAAAAATGCACATGAGATATTTATTCTTTCTATCCTGTTTAAGCCATTGCCTTTAAGTGTATCCAGAAGGGGATGGCAGTGTGCTATTCGAGCTTTCTGATCCACAAATGGTAACAACAACAGAAGAAATTAGCCTATCAATAGAGAAATCATGTGTTTTGATAGATCTGTTTAGACAACAGAACAAGTGGAAAACACTTATTTAGTGTAGTTCAGTAAATGCTAATGGGTCCAGCATCTGAGAACATGTTTATTTTTGCCTTGGGTCTTTTAAAAAAAACTGAACAGACTGTTTTGTGCTTCACTTGTCTAACAGGCCATTGCTACTGAAAGTCTAAGAGGGCTGAGTTTGTTGTTTTTCCCCGCCTAATCTGTGGGAAAATGTTGAGTTGGTTTTACAAATTTAGTACGGGTTCTGTTTTCTCATCTGCTGCAGAACAGCAGATCTGCATCACAGAGAAAAGCCATGTTCCTGCTGCTGGGGTTCCAGTGGGGTATGGGCTCTCTTCTCTGTGGCACAACCAGGAGACCATGTGCAGTGTGCTGTCACTTGAAATCTGGGGTCAACCCAGAGGAATATGAGCTTGCTCAGCGCTTTAGAGCTTAATCAGTTCTTTCCCAAAGAACTTTTAGCGTAATTGTTTGGTTTCACGTGGTGTCTCATGTGGCTCTGCAGTCTATCTGGTGAGACTCTTACTCCTTTCCATTTAAGATCAATAACTTGTTTTGCCTTAGAGAAATTAAAAATAGATCCCAAAGTCCTGAGAAGTAAGCTATTTCCACCCATGAATTGCTGCCAGTTAACAGGTTTTTCTCACAAACTTGGATAACTGCTAAGAACAGATTAGCTTTAAACAAGTTGAAGGGAGAAATAACTGGGCACTGTCATTTCACCATCACCTTTCTCGGTCTAAAGTGAATGGGCTGAATGTATTGCAGAGGAAGATCTCCCAAAACACACTGGATGAGTGACTGAGCACATAAACATGATTTAAAAAGTATTTTAAGCCAACTTTCAGGCAATATTCCCGTCTTAAGATGCCTCGTTGCAGGACTAAGTAGGTCAAATGATTTATTTAGTGAATTTTTACTTTTATCCTCATACTGAGTAGATATCTTAGATAAATTTCTTGAAGGATATTTAGGATTTTTGCTTGCTCTTTTTAGCAGCCGCTTTTAAATGTTGATACTGCAAAAGACCATAAACCTTCAGAAAGTTAATTCACAGTGAAAAGCACTCTGGGTCCTCTGGTCTTATGCTTTCCCTGAGCAAGCTGATACACCTCCTCTGAAAAGAGGAGTGGGGAGACGCCCTTGGGATTTCTTCCCTCCTTTCTCTGGTCCTGCCCTGCATCCCTCCCTGCCTGGAGGTGGTGGCTGTGCCTGCTGTCCCTTGGGAATTTACAGGTGACATCATAGGCATAGCCAGCTCCAGAATAACTTGTGCCCTGGTGTTTTGGAAAAGGATTGCCTTAATGCTTTGGATCATTTCCAGAACTACCTCAGCTGTCACCAGCAACTCTTCCCACTTCAGAGCAATATGTTCTATAAATAGTGGTGCAAATTAGGCTCTGGTTGTGTCCCAGATCCCTCAACTTCTTTCGTGCCTGGTGACAGGACTGTGGAGTGAGAGGCAGCAGGTGCTGCCCCAGTGTCCAGCTCGGGCAGGGCAGGGGGCACAGCTCTGCCAGCACTTGGTCTTGTCCTGGAGCAGGGTGCCTTCCTTCATCTATTCATATTCTTACATAAAAGCTGAGCTGGAAAACTCTTGGGAAAAGCGTCAGAACCCTCTTGTTGGCTGAAAGGAAAGGATTGCAGAGTGGAGTGCTCCAGAAGGAAAGAAAATGCCCTTGGAGAGCAGGAGGGAAGGTGGTGAGATGGAAAAGCCTTGGGAGGTTGGGAGGGAGGTGGAAGATTGCCAGGGCTTAACACAATAGAGACAAGGAGTTTGTTGCAGCAGGGGTACTGAAGAAGAAGAAACATAAAAAGCAGAGAATAAAATAAAGAAACATTTATGTGAAGCAGAGTAGCAGAGAAAGACCATAGTTAGGAAATTTGAGAACAAGTACGTGGCTAAATCATAAAAGCAATCAATTAAGGGTAAAACATTCAGTGAAGTGGACACTTTAAGGGCCACTCAGTTGGTTAAGCAAGATAACCCAAGGAAGTAACAATTAATTAAAACAGTGTGAGGTAAGTATAATCTCAGTGAAGAAGCTCAAGTATCGGATGGAAGCAGATCACTTGAGTAAATTGAGGGTCCAGTTTCAATGGCCAGAGGTATAAGAGATGCTATGAAACCATAATAGGAGAGGGCATTTTCATGCCAGAAGATAGGAGAATCATTTTGCTCTAGAGATGACTGTTTAAGTGGTGAGATTTGGAAGTGGAGTGATGAAATATGTGGAGTACAGCCCACTCACTGCAGCTATCTCTGGTACCTGTCCTACTTAAGAGCTGTGGTAGGGAAAATGTCCATATGGTTAGCAAAAAGACAGGAAAACAACATTTGTTGCTCTATTTTTTTCATTTTCTTATACATTTTGCCAACTAGACAGTCCACAGGCTTGACATCTAGTGAACTTTGCTGAGGGTTAGATTGCCCTTTGGGGCACCAGCAGCTCAGGCTTGAGGGATCATGAATTACAGCAGGCAATTCTTTGACTTCTCATATCTCAAACTGGGGTTGGTTATTATGGTTTTGGGGTGAGACTTTAAAACAAAGGCATGCTTTGTTCTGTCTGGATGCCTTCCATAGCATTTCTGATGAGAGGACTTCTCACTGTATGTTTAGTAGGATCATGCACATTGTTGGCATTAAATGGATGCATACATAATATGTATTTAGAAAGAACTCCAAGCTTCACTGTTTTGGGGATATTTAACTACTTCAAACTCCACATGCACTTGGTCAGTTTTGGTTCCAAGCTTTGGAGCAGCTCTGGGAAGGTGAGGGATTTGTGGGGACAGACATGGAGCTTCTACACTTCTGGGTGTCAAATGCCAGCATCCTCTCCAGAGTGATCTTTCTGTGCGGGAGGCAGGGTGCAAAGCAGTGAAATTCTGGGTCTTGGGTGTTGTCTTTCTCTTCTGCAGCATTTTCATCATGTAGCTTCTGCCCCAAATATGCCTACTTCCCAATGGCTGTAGGAACCTTGTGGGGATCTGCAGGAGATTTGTGACAGGTATGCAGCATAAATCAAATGATAATGGACTTTTATTGCAGTGCATAAAACCACAGAAAAGTCTTTAGCAGGACTAATTACTGCATCAGGTCCTATTAGTTTAGTTTCCTATTTCTGTCAAGGCCGGCACCAAATGCTGCAGAGAAAGTCATTCAATAAATGTAGCAGTAGTATGATCTCCCAAATAAGTCAATGTCTCAGGTTCTTAGCATTTTGAGACTTCATTTAGCCTTCACTAACTTAGTTTAATACCTCATTTCAAATTACTGTTGTTACTTACAACAACCTTTCATGTTCTTGGTGTTTACATAAACAATCAATTCCATCTTAACTGTCATTATGCTTAATTAAGCAAGTGCAGGTGTTCTTGGAATGGTTAGTTCTTAAATATATTTGTCTTATTCTTAGATTGCTGCTTAATTAAAAAAAATGTATTTTATCTTTGGCTCATACACCCTTTTTGTACTAATTTGCTTTTTTATCTGGTTGATTTTTAGATTGTGACACTGTACTAGAAAACAAAATGTCACCATGCTGTTGAAAACTAAATAGCTCATCTTCAACCCTGTAGTAAACACTTTAATTATTGTGGAAACAGAATTATTGCTCCCTAAAATTGTTCAGTTGTTACTTCTGAACTGATCCTTTTTTTTTCCTAAATAATTCACAGCTTAAGTTTCTTGAAATGGGTAGCATGGCCATGATTCAGTAGAGCTCTGTAACTTGTCATGCATTCTTGAGCTGCAAGGTGAATTTTTAAGATGAATTTGAGACCTAAAAAGGTGGCAGTTGGACTGCCCAGTTGATGGATGCTGTCAAATCAGCTGTATCAGGCCTGGGAACTGAGGCTCAGTCAAAGAAAAAAGTATGTTGGGTTAACTTTTGTGTAGTACACATCCTGTAGGTATGAGCGTGGGAGTCTTCTCATGCAGGTCAAGACACTGACATTTATTTTCCTGATAGGGCACATTTTTTAATTTTTACTCAGCAGCAGGAAGGAAGACCACAGATTCAGTCAGTTGGTTGTGGAGTAAGTGAAGTGCTGCCCCAAGAAGCTGGGGACAAAGGGGTCAGGAAGAAAGAATGTCCTGGGTGCCTGGGGCCAGGGACTGTGGGATTCTTGTTTCCAACACATAGTTTCCACAGTATTCCCAAAGGATTAGGAGCTACTTCCAGTCCAAACTGAGGAGTTCAGGACCAACCAATAAATTAGAGAATCTGCCACCTTCTTTCCTCACTCCCTTCAGGATTCTGAATGCATTGTTTCATGGGCCAGTGGTTTTATTGATTATGTATCCACAATCAGGGCTTTCTTGTTAGTGAATAGTAGATCCAGCTGTAAACTGACCCATCAATACCTGTACCAAAAATTATCCCTGACACACTCCAGAAATCTCCCAGGTTGCTTGCATCACTCTGTGTTGTCCTTCCTGTGGATGTCAGGGAGATAGATACAAGTCTCCTAATGGACCCAGAGTTTGTGATCCAGGGATTTCCTTGACTCTTTTAAAGAGGTTTCTGTTCCCAGCATTATGCCTTGTTCTTTGGAAATTGAGGATGTGGATTCCTGGGTAAAAGTAAACTCAGGTTGGATACATGAGCCTGAGAGACTGCATGTCTGTGAGTTTTATGTCTTGTCTTGTTTGAAAGAGCTGGTTTATAAATTCCTCCCTCAGATCTTTTCAGAACCCAGCTCAAGTATTTTTAATATTTAGATTTCTTTGGATTATGGGTAGTCTGTGAAAACTGGAGCATGGCAGCTAATTAAATTTAGGAATTCGACAGTACTTCAACCCAAAATAGTTTCCTGTGATATGTGTAGCTGTATATGTCAAACTCTTCAGGCTTGGCTTTTATTTAGAATTTCGTAGTGTTGCAGTATATATAACTCTTGCAGCGTTTCAAGGTGGCATGTTTTGCTTTGTTGTAGTATGCTAGGCAGCTCCCAAAACAGCAACAAGTCTCTTGTTTACTACCTTTACTCTAATGGATTTTGTAACTGGGTTCTCTCAGAATAAAGAAGTCTATAAAGATAGGAAACTCAGAAAGAGGAGGGGAAAGTAAAACTCCACACTTGATTGCTTCCAGGAACATTTCCTGTATCTGTTCTGCAGCACTTGGAAGCCCAGGGTTTCCCAGACCCACCCACTCATGGCTGTGCAGGGGAGATGTGATTGTTTAGGTGGGGGCAGGTCTGACAGATGGCAAAGCAGGAGAGGTGGCTGGAAAAGAAAACATCTTGGCGAGATGGGTAGGACTCATAGCATGTAGTAATCTCTGTGGTTTGTATTTGACAGGCTTTTAGGTATTCTAATCTCACATGGAGTGTTATCTTGTTAAGGGCCACCAGATTGGGCAGAGGGAGAAGTTTAATAAATTACATTTTCTGCCAGGACTTCAGGCCTATAAGAGCTTAGTACATAAATCATGTTTATCCCCTAGGAAGCTGCTGATTGCTCTGGGTTAACGGAGTTTGTGCATTCTTGATTTAT
The DNA here is from genome assembly GCA_013397375.1 of Toxostoma redivivum. NCBI lineage: Eukaryota > Metazoa > Chordata > Aves > Passeriformes > Mimidae > Toxostoma > Toxostoma redivivum. The sequence goes on from VXBI01014846.1 coordinate 370,088, forward strand.
TCCCAGCAGCACAGAGCATAGCACAGCAAACCACTTAGATTAGGGTAGACTCAAACATGCTTCCTGTCTTATGCTCACTTCCTTTTCACTGCCAGCTCTCTGTTTTCTACTTTCGCTTCTTCTTTTGTGCCTGTGCAGGAAACCTCCCTACCCAGAGCCACTAAACATTGTGGTGTGTTGTGAAACTCCCAGTTTGTAGTGAGTGCTGACAAATATAATTTCCTAAATGATAATGGCAAAACAGCATGCGATGGGTTGAAAGTTGTAAATATGTGATGACCTTGATGGCTGGAGCCATTTGGGTTATATAATCTATAAGGACTGTTTCAGAGCTCTGACAAGCTGTAGTGGTGCCTGTAAACTTCTGGAAGCTTTGGAAGTGAGTTTAGGAAACTCTGTTTTCAGCACCATGTGAATATTTCTCATGAAAGCCAGGTTTATGTTCCTTGATTACACTGGAAAATTCTTTCTTGTGGGTTGGGGGAAGTTCTGTCAGCTCTTTTTAGGGTCTGGAACAGCTCAGATGATGAGCCTCTGCATGTCCTTTGGAAGCAGCTGTTAAATAATAGAAATGCAGATTATATGTTTAGATGAAACAAGGAGTGCTTAGGATCCCCACTGCTTAAGTCTGACCCGGGGAATTCCCAGTGTTTTGTGCACCCTGAAATCCAAGTGGATGTTTGTGGTGAGCAGTGGATTGGTGCTGTGACCCTGTCCAGGGGAGCCTTGGCTCGGGTTAGGTTGCCAGTGAAGGAGTGGAGTGACTCAGAAATGAGATGATGTGGGAGGAAACTCAGAAAATATCTCCTGGGCTGTTCCCCACCTCCTCTTAGAGACTCCTGAGGTTTCTTTGCCATAGTGAGCGTTAGAAAAGAAGAGGTTTGAGAATGCTTTAAGTAATCACAAGAGGCATTTTACAGAGTTGTTAGTAAGTTGGCAGCACTGTTGAGAACAAATGGCAAAAGATTACTTCTGCATCAGCATTTTGTCCTTTCTAATGTGGTTCTAGCAGTGTTTTTTTACTGAGATATGTTCAGAAGGACAAAAAACAATCATTTTCTTGAGTGATTTTGCTCCTGCAAAACGGAGCTTTGACCATCTCAAATCAATTGATACAACCCACAGCTGTCACTCAGTCACTGGGAATGGAAGTAGGAGAGTAGGAAAAAGAAATTCTGTGATCCAGCATTTGCTTCTGCTTTTGTTTCGTCATAACAGAGTCCTTGATGATCATCAATAAACTTTATTTTTTGGTTTCACTGGGCCTACAGGAGAGAAAGGTGTGAAGACAAACAGGGTATATGGCCTCTGTTCTTGGGACAGGTGTCTGAAGGTGATTTGTGAGAGCATCTCAGCTCATCTTCCCTCTAAGAACAGACTCATTTCAACCCAGAGCTGGTGAGATCTTATTTCACTAAGTCTGTAAAGAGGCAAAAGAATTGCACTATGATGGAGTTCAATATGAGTGCAAGATGACTACCATTTAACTTTTTTTCTGTAGCTTCACCAAAAGAGACTTAAAAAGACTAGGAATTAGAATTTCTAATAATAAGAGGTTCCAATTTGGATATGTCTTTCCTTTATTTTGATCTACTTAGTGCTTTTAGCAAAGTGTTTGCATCAATAAAGATGATTTTATAGCACCTAACACGTGGACGAGGTTTAGAAAACATTAGCAGCATTTCAAAAATTTAGCTTTTACCTGCAAACAGAGGAATTGCAAGTTCAAGGTGTGTTTCAGATAAATGGCTCTGTTTTAATCTGTGATAATTTTGCCATTCTTGTTTATCTGTTAGAAGCCATCTGTCAGCACACAGAAAGACCACTGAACTCAGTTCAGAAATATTTCTGGATCCTCAGCCAATTGATGGTCAGCTGTTTACAGAAGTGGTGGTGGTGGTTGCAGCAGATAGGGTTGGGAGTGAAGTCCAGTGTCAGTGCTTGGTGATGCATTAAATCCTGGCTTTCTTCCAAAATCAGACTATTACAGCTTAACTGGTGTATAATTCTGGGTATACAGAAGCAACAAAGAGCACACTGTTTCGTCAGTGTCCATTTCAAGGAAGCTAAAGCAAGGCATTATTTGGCATTTATGGATTATTTTCCCTTCGGTCTGTAGGAAATGTGGTGTAACTGGAATCTCAAATCATAATCCACTCGCTTTAAGAAATTTCTCCCTGGCAGATTTCATTTAAACGGAATAATAGAAGGCTTACAAGTAGTGAGTTCCTGCCAGTTTAATGAAAAACTGGAGAAAAGAGAGAGGTCAAGCCCAAAGTTTCCCATTTTGTTTGGCCTCCTATTTGGCTGATCAGCTCATCCTGCTGGCTGGTAGGCATCAGATGGGTGGTTCCCAACCAGGCAAAACTCATTCCACCTCTTGAACAATTGATAGCTATGAGATTTGGGAAGCAGCTTCTGAGAAATGAGAGGAACAAGTTTCTCTTCAAAACTGGGCTTCCTTCAGTCTATTTATTCATCCACCTTTGATGGGTTAAAACTTTTATCCAGATGTGCACCTTCATATGCCTTTGAAAATATTTTGTTTTTTCATGCCTTTTCTTGTGATACTTCACATATGACAGAGACAAGAATATGTAATAGGCCACGGCTGCTGGGTCACCTACAGTTTTTGCATCGAAAACCACTTGGAGTGACAAGTGCAAGAGTAATCCTTTCCTCTTTATTTCTATTATCTCAGCTTTTAGGAAATCTGTGTAATGAATGATTTTTTTTTCTTTCTGTCTAGTTTGCCGTCTATCAAGGGACATGAGTGAATTGATCAAATTAGTGCAAAGCACTCTATGGACTTTTTTTGGATAGGGGCACTTTTGCAAGGAGCATTACTTACAGGGCTTTTGTCTGGGTTGAAGCAGGTGGAGAAGCCACTGAGGTGTGATCATTGACTGCATAGGTGGGACCTATCAACTCTTAGGATAGTGCAAGCTCAAATGTAAGATTGGAGCTGCTCAATTAATTTTTACTAAATCTCCTTCTCCTGAAAGAAAACAGCCACCCTGTGCCCTTGTTGAGGCCAAATATTTCTCTGTGTGTGTGGTGGCACAAAGCAAGCAGCAATTTCACTGGAAGGTAGGAGGGAAGTGGTGAGAATAACTATTCCCTCCTGCAGCAGCAGCTCATGTAGTGGACCTTTGTGTCTCAGTTGATGGTTCTGCTGTTTGGCAAGATAGCCCTTCATTAATTCCATCTCATATCTGTGAAAACTGCTCTCCTCCTGCCAGGTTCATAAGATTTAAAAAAAAAAATAAAAAATACTAGCACATGTAGCAATTAATCTCCTCCCCTGCTCCACTCCCTTTTGCCTCTGAATTCTCTGTGACAATATCACCTGCTAGTACAGCTGTTCCAGTTCCTGACACTGTGAGGGCTGTGTGAGCAGAGATGAAAATCCATCAGATGGGGCTGCTGGCAAACAGGATCCTTCCATGGGATGCTGTAGACAAGCAGAGGAGCTGCAGTCCCTTTCTCACAGCTCACCTTTGCTGCAGAAGCCCCCACTGACTTCCTAGGATCTGGAGCAGCAGGCTTTGTAGGTTGGAATAAAGCTATCAAATGTAGGTGTTCCTTTTTGGTCACTAGAGAGGAGGTAGGTGTTTAGTCTGAGATGAAGCCCACTCTAAAAGGTGTGGTCTCCATGAGGAAGGTTTGGAGTGACCTCAGTCTGCATTTCAAATGCTGTAAATGAGATGAACCCTGTGTCTTCTCTGACACAGTTTTATTTAGGGAATGGTGGTGGTGGCATTAGCAAAGCAAAGGCTGGATTTCAGAATTGTATGAGGTTTCTGTCTGCCGCTCAGAAACCATCATTTGAGCTCATGCTCAGGTTCCTCACTTCTCTGGCCAATGTGGCTGTTCATTGCAGTTCCCAGGTGGGATTTCAAGTCACTGCTGCTGTCTCTTCTGGATGTGGTTGGGAAAATACAGATGGTTCAGAGATATCCTGCATTCCAGTAGATTTTACTGAATGAATAATTTGGATATCTGTGCTACTGCTAGTCAGTTTGTGGTGGTTTCCTTATAATACAGCTCTTTTATACATCTGATATGAAAGTCTTAGAAAAATGTCATCTGACCAAGTCCTAGAAATCATACTCTATAATTCATACTTTAAAATTTGTATTTCAAAGCTTACAAGCAGGGGTTGAGCATATGAATTTGAGACAAGTTTGCATGAATTGAAATGTGTTTCTCTGAAAGGAAGTGAACAATTCTGTGTTGCAATAGCTTTTCAGATCAAAGGTGCTCCATATTTAAGTAAAAAAATTGACGGGAGAAAAGACAGACTAAAAGCTTGTCAGGTGATCTGGTAGACTTATTCATTCAGTTACAGAATCATGGAATGGCCTGAGTTGGAGCAAACCTTAAAGATCATCTCATTCTACTCCCTTGCCATGGGCAGGGACACCTTCCACTATCCCAGGTTGCTCAGAGCCTCATCCAGCCTGGCCTTTGGACACTGCCAGGGATGGGGCAGCCACAGCTTCTCTGAGTAACCTGTGCCAAGGCCTCCCCACCCTCACAGGGAATAATTTCTTCCTGGTATCCAATCTAAACCTGTCAGTTTGAAGTCATTCCCCCTTGTCCAGGCCCTTGGAAATAGTCTCTCTTTATCATTCCTGCCTCCCTTCAGGCACCAGAAGGCCATAGTTAGGTCACCCCAAAGCTTCTCTTCTCCAGGCTGAAAAATCCCAATTCTCTCAGCTTTATATCCTGGCTTCTTCTAGTTCACATTGTTCAATCAAAACAGGGAATTGCCAGGTAGTCCCTGGCAAATTTTAGCCTCATCTGTATTTCTCCAATCTGAATGTGACTAATTGTACAATCAAAATCAAATCCCCCATTTTCTCTGACACTTTGAATGTGTCTGGAAGAAAAATGTATAACTTGTATATGAAAAAAAAGAGTTAAACAAAATCAGTCAGAGATTAGGATGAGGTGCTTTGATGACTGACAGCTCAGATTTTACCTTCTAGAGTGCAGCAGGGTTGGTTTGTTTGTTCAAGGCCAAGGCATCGAGGATAGGGTAACCATATCATTCCATAGGATGAAAAAACACTTTTGTATTTCTGTTGCAATCTGGGAAACAGAACTGGGAACTCTACTGCGTGGGTGGCACCAGATCAGTGATTTTAAAATAGGTAATGAAAACCCAAATATTCTCTGGATAAATCAAAGTAGGTAGTGAAAACTAGATTCTCAGGTTAAATAAAATACTTTGTTTCCCTTCTGGGCACCTAAAAAAAGCCTGAAAGAAAATTCTAAGAAGATACTGATGAAGCAGAAAAGGTGCAATTTCTTGATTTCATCGTTTCCTCCCCAGCTATTAATTCGGCAATTTGTAGCAAATTATCATTAATTTATAGTTTAATTTCTTACTTTAAAAAGTCAAAGCAGCTCTGTTGCTGAGCTAATGAGGATGGTTTTCATGAATTGTTCTTATGCTGTGGTCTCTGCAGTGCAGCCTCTTTCCTTTCATGCAGGATGCTGTGCCAGGCATGATTTACTGTCTGCAACCTTTTATTGTCCTGATAACTTTCTTCTCTTGAGGAAGTTGGGGAAGTATTACATGATCCTTGTAAAGTCCGGACACCAGAAATTGCTGCAGGTGGCATTGAAATAGGCAAAAGTTTCACCTCAAGAAACAATATAATAATATAGGTGAGGAGGAAAACAGTCTTGACTTTAGTCTTCTTAAAATCTTATCATATTGCAGAGACCTTTACTGGGGAGTAAATCAGATTATTTCTGTCCTGCTCTGTGGTATCCACTCTTTTCATATTTCTTTTTCATTGCATTTAGACCTATTCTTCAAGCTTGGGTAACTGGGTATTTTCAGAAATGAACTATGCACAGCAAAGTAATCTGGATTTAGATGTTGTATTTGGTAAAGGTGTTAATTTTAGCTAGAGCTTCAACTATGACTGTTGTCCTAAAATCCCAGTTTGGTATGCTTTTATGGATATCAAGAGCATTTGCACGGGCCATTCTCTTATTCATTTGGTGCTTGTCCAGGTGATCTTTCTTAGGACAGAGATTTTAAGATCATATTGCCAAACAGTTGTGCTGAGGATAATTTTAAATTAAATCTTGAGTGGGGTGGTATGCCTGGAGTAGCAAGGTGCTTTAAACACCATGAACACCTCAAAGTCTCAATGAATTCTTCAAGCTAATCCCCAGTTACAAGTATTAGATTGAGCTCTTTAGGAAAAGAGAATTTTAGGAAAGAGAAATTAAATGTGTGTGATCAAACCCAACAATGTTTTCACAGAATATTCAGAAGCCAAATGCCAACTGCAGCTCCAAGCTCACCAATAGTAGTAGAACCAGTGATTTTACTGTTATTGAATGGCTTTGTAGAATTTTGTAGGCCCATAAAATTCCCAGATTGCCAGCTTGGAGCAAAAAATGGCCACAAGTAGAGCCATTATGTGGTGTTAGAGAGGGCTATCTTACAGCTGCAGGCATTGGCTGCTGCTGACTCTGGGACATGGGATATGAGCCTAGATGTTTGTCTGTTCTTGGATGGCATGGGATGCATGAGTAATGAGAGGTCAGTTTGTCCCTGTAGTTGGCAGGGGGTAGCTATCCTAGAAAAAATATTTCCGAGCTTTATTTAGAATGAAATATTTAGGGGTGAATCTTGAAGAAGAGAGAATAGCCACAGGAATTGTGGAAAGAGTAAAAGGCTTGGTCCATAGCAAGAAATTCAGGAAACTCCAACCTGTTTGCACATCAGAGGGGAGGTTGGAACTTCAGCAGCCTCCTTTAAGGATCTCTTAAAGGAAGGAGGAAAAATAATTTAAAAATCAGCCAACAACCGGAAGTGGCAAAAAATCAGACTCTGAAGAGGTTTACTAAAGACAATATATTATTAAGCAGTGATTTTGGTTTCTCCCCTGCCACCAAAACTTCTTGCAAAAACATGGGGATGTGTTATTTTTATGGAAACATTACACCAAAGACATAATGAGGAGAATTTCATTATTAGATTTTGAGACTGTAAGAGGTGGTCAAGACAGATGTGTTTCAGAGCCACTATTGATATTAATCCCTGAAGTATTTCCGGTTGGGGATGTGCATGCTAGGAAATAGGTGTTGATTTAGTTAAGGATTCCATGAGGCTCTTGGTAGGTCTTCCTGCCTCTGCTGGGGGGATGTAGATGGAAGCAATTAACAAATTGCAGTGAAATGGATCTGTGCAAATCTTCCCAAGCGACCACCTGTGCTCTGCATTCCAGCAGCTCCACAAAACCGTGGTTGTGAGTCAAGGACTGATGGTTTTGTCTTGACACCAACTGAAACTCCAAAGCCAGATACCCTTTTTTTTTTTCAGATTAATTTGGTCTCAAAGCAAAACAAGGGAAGTTGAGGCAAATGGGAGTTGCCATGTAAAAGGAAGGTTTGTGTCAGATCTGGCTCTGTTTTGCAGTCATTAGATCAAGGTTAGTGTGATGCCACCTAAATCCAGGCAGCTGAGCAGAGTCTGACTAAAGCAATTCATTTCACAATTATTTTTATCTCAAACTTGGATGTGAGCTTCAGTCATTATTTTAATGCTTCACTAAAGTCATACTGTAATGAAATAATAAGTCCCATGTTAACATTTTTGTGCAATGATTGAATAAGTGCCCCTGTTCAGTGAGGCAACTGCTGATGTTTGCTGGGACCTGCAGGAGCAGCATCAAGCTGTAGTCTCTTCTGTCCTTGCCCCATCCATGTGCTCTGCATCATTCTTGTTTTTCAAACACTTCCAGGCATGGTGACTCCTCCACTTCCCTGTAGAAACTTTGTGAAGGTGCCTTCCTCTTGCTGCTGCTGCTGCCTGTCAAGTGGCTTTCCATCAATCTGATCTTTTTCATATTAGTGCAGTGCATCTCACTTGCATGGATTTAAAAGGAAAAAGCTGAGAGGAAGAATTTAGCTCCCCCTGCCTTGCACAGTGCTGGTGGTGCTTACATGGTCCATGTAGGACAGCATCCCAAGGCAGCTGCAGAAATGGTGCTGTGCTGGGGAGGCAGGACCCACCCCCCCACCTACAGAGAAAAGACAGCTAAAGGGCTGTGACCTCCTGGCTGAAAGCCCATGCCGTGGAATTGTCCATTTTTTTCTTTTAGATATTATATTGGCTGCATTTGGGATGTTCAAAATTGCTCCTGTATCATTATTGACTGGGACTTGAGTCAAACCAGGTGCCATTAAACATTAACTGTCTACAAACTGAAATCAGACTGCAAAGTTTGTTAACTTAAGGTGAGCAATACGTAGTTTTGGAGTTTTATGAAAGTTTTGTGGATGAATTCAAGTTAAGACCTCAGTGCTGAAGCTGCCTTTTGCTTAATGACCTGCCTGGTGCCAAATTACAGCTGAAATCTGAGGGGTTTTAAGTGAGATTCTCCAAGGAACATTTCTCCTGCTTCTCTCAGAAGTAGGGATTTGTCCCCTAAGTGCTCTTGGGTCTGAGGGCCCCCAGTGCCTTTTCAATCCCAATAGTAACTCCTCTCACATACAGGTCTTCTCTGAATTGGAGAGAACTTTGAATCAAAAGCATATTGTTTATGTCCTGTGAGTGAAGGAATGCTTGCAGTGAACTGAGACTCCAGGCTAAAAGCTGCTGCAGTTCTGCAAATTCTGTCACACAAACGCTGTACATTTTAATAAAGCTCAGCAAACAGTTCAGTCTCCCTGATCCTGCAAAATATCCTGCTATAGGTTTGTATTTTAATCTATTCTGCTTTTAAATGAACATTTTCCTATGAACCTTTTCTTGCTTGGTAACTTTGGGATTTGGATCAGAGAGACTTTTAATAGTTACTCTTTTCTGACAGAGAGCACACACAAGTGCACAAGATTTTTGTGTTCATACTCATAGCCTCATACTTGAACAAGTGGCCTGCCTATTTGTGGTCCTTCCACGAGACCCCTGCTGCTTTTCATAATAGGTTTATTAATGAAGGATTCAGTGGGAACTGGAAGAAGTTTTAGGGGATAGGAAAGAGTAGGGATATGTATCTCATCTAATAAATAGGGCAGGACTTGTACAAAGAGCTGTTCCTTAGCTCTTCAGTCTACCCAGGCTAAGAAAAGATTAATTTATATAAAATACCCCCTAGATAATTTTCTACTATGTTATTTGGGGTTTCTTCGTGCTTTTTGCTCAGACCAGACTTCCAGAGGAGGTGTGAGTTGCAGAATTTTACTGGAAAATTTTAATTTTGTTTTACAGTTTTGTAACAAATGGCTTCAGCTGATTTTGGATTAATTTAACGTTTTTTGAAAGAGTTGCTGTGGGGATAGAAAATATGTGGAATTATTTTCTTTCCACTTGAGAGAGAGAAATAATTTTCCAAAATCTGCAAACTGGTTTGTGGACAGCCAGAACAATCTTCACTGTCAAATATTGTACTTGGAACAGTATTCCATGCCTGTTTTACACTGTTTCACAAAGGTTATTCAATGAGAGATTCCAAATTTCCTAATCTGTTTTTCACAGTTCTGTGATGAGGGCTTTATTTGGGCATCAGCAGGAGGGTGATGTGAAATCTTTCCTTAATGGTTGTAGACAAAACCATTGGTGTTCTTGGAATGGGAATGGCTGCTCTGGCTGACACATTGCTGTGTCCTGCTCAGAGGGAGATAAACCAGCTCTGCAGCAGCCAGTTCCACAATTGCAGACCTACCAAGGTGGGTAGGGGCCTCAGATGATCACCTATTCCAGTCTTTTGTGGAGAGATGAGAATATGCAGCAGCTTGTCCTTGTCGTGTCTTGAAGATCTCCAGCCTTGTGGACTCGACCACATTCTTAGGGAAGTTGTTGCTGGGAGCTTATTGTTACTTCATTTGAGGTGTGTCTGAAAAATAATACACATTTGCAGAGAATTATGAACTTATGGCAAAATCAGTTTTTGATAGGAAAAAACGATGTGTTTTTTCAAATATCAATTTTTAGAGATGAAAAGTAGCAGTAAAACTCTAAAAAATGGTAAAATTCAAATTTCTGTGAATAGCTTTATGGTTTTGAATACAATCTCCTCTTTTGCAGAGGAGAACAGCTGTATCAAGCATTTTAGTAGTCATGAATAATTGATGTTTTTCTGCTTACAGCTCCTGTACACCACTGGAAATGGTTCCAGTCTCTTTGGGATTATCTTTCAAATATATGAGGAATGTATATGATAGCATAATATTATACTGTAAAGGTGGAATTCTGCAATGTGTGTTTTACATAGATCTGTGAGTGTCACCCTTCCTGGTGCTGTGTAGGCTTTGCAAAGATAGGTTATTCTCGACCTTTAGAGATTTTCATCATTCTATATTTTAGGATATTAATTGTTGAGTTTGCTGAGGTATAGAATTTTCAGGATAACCTTCAATCACCTCACCAACTCTCCAATTTCTACTCAGGCTGAGTAGTATTTTTGGGAAATGAAGAAGTAAGAGGATACGGAGTTTCAGCAGGGACAGTAACAAGTATAGTCACTCTCTCTATATATATCCATCATACTGGAATGACTCAAGCTGCCCTTCAGTTAGGAAGCAGGCTCTAATACTGCTGGGAATATGGCACAAGGACATTCAGTAACTGAAGAGAGGTGCCAAAATTTCCATACCTAAGTGTGTAACTGTGGGGCTTTAGGAGGCCTGCTCTTCATAAATAATATTTATGTACCTTAGGTCAAATTTTCAAAGGAACTTATCAGATTTCTGTATGTGTTGGAGACCAGCTTTTTACCCATTAAAGTGGGCTGTATAGGATGTAATTTCTTTTGCTGAATCTTGGTTTTGTTTCTGTGTCAGTTTGAATGAAAATTTAGATCTATATTTTTTCCTAACTATTTCTAAGATTTTCTGAAATAAAAACAGGTTTTCTGCTCTTCTGTAAGTAAAACAGAGTCCTATAATTCATCTGCTGGCTGGGAAATGTGGCTTTGGAGCACCTGAGAGTAGCAGCAACACGGAAGTGAGGGGTGATGATTAACAAAGGTGTGACAAGACTCCAATTAATACCAATTAATCTTTTGTTCCCTTCTCTAGGAAGCTGCTGGAAGAATGCTGTGACCCTGGGCAGCTCTTTGCTATGACAAAGATGAATTCCCCTATGGGAAAGAACCTCTGGTTTGATGGGGAATTTTTATATTCTGTCACAATTGACAATGCAACTTACTCTCTCTTCCCACAGGTTAGTGACCATGTTTTATTTTCATTTTAAGTATTAAAATATTAAATGGTAACATGATACAAATGAGTATAAATAAGCTGAAGGGTCATCAATAAATTGTATCTTTATTTCTCAATACCAAACAACAAAACTCTTTTTTTACTTCCACATTCTGAAAATTTTGGTTGTATGAATGTTAATACTTCCCTGGCTGCTTTTTGGGATGTACACAAGGGATGAAATTGGGTCAGCTGTCTTGATTTTTAAAATGTTTGGTTCTGGCTATTTTAAGAGGATGATTTCTGCATTTTAGTCAGGAATCACAGTCCCTGTGAGCCTGATCCCTCACCTACAATTGCTTCAGTTCAGATCTGTGTAGCCAGGATGGGACAATGCTTTGTGTGAAGGTCCCAAGTTACTTCCAAGTTAAGGAAGTTCATTGATGGCAAACAACATAAGCCCAGTAAGAGAAGCCAGCAGCTTGACTTTGTTGATTCTTGCTGTGTTTTTTGAATGTTGGAAGTGGTTGGTTATTAATATCTATCAAAGGTGTTTGGTTAAGTGCAGGGGTTTCGAGAGCTGGTAATTTGTAATACTGATCTAGGCTGCTTCTTGTATTTTGAATTAATACAGGAACTGATACTAAATAGTGAGTTTGTTATATTGAATACAAATATTTTATGTGGCTACACACCTAAAGAAAGCCAGACTTCTGGCTGTATTAATTGATTTACCTGCACTTTAATTTGTCAAATTCATGGTATAGGGATTTATTCAGCTTCCCAGTGTTGAGTCATCCACACAGGGCTTCTCAATTGTTGCTGTTTCAGTTAAATACATAGCAGAGTTCTTACTTGTTAACTTCATCCTACAAATAAAACATCAAAGAAGTTTTAGATTTTTTTAAAAAGTTATTTTTAGATCTAAAAACCCCAGAGTTACTACTTTGAAAGAGTTTCTTTTAATGGAGAAGGAGTGAGGTGAAGCTGCACTGTGGGGCAGAGGAGATGGGAGCAGCTGTGGTCTGTGATGTGATCCAGAGGAGCTCTGTTACAGCTGGGTCTTGTTCAGGATGCCAGGTCCTCTACCTTGTCACTGGTCCCTGCTGCCCTGAGCTGGATGATGGCCCTCTGCCTCCCTCAGCCTGCTCCTAGCTTTTGGTCCCAGCAAGCTCAGCAAACAACTAGATGCTGAAACTTGCCTGGCAAGTGGATTTTTCCTGCAGTACAGCTGGACAGGGGTTTCCCAGCTGGACTGAACTTCTGGAGACTGATAAAAAGCTTATTACATGCTGCAGAGAACTGGCTGTAAGTTTTGTTTATGGTGATAGTGTGATTTGTTGCTACTACACCAGAGAAAACCAGCATCCTTGGCAGAGCTGTGAACTTTGTACCACAATGATACTGGCAACAGGAGCTCAAAGTGTGTGTGTCCTTTCCAAGGTTTCAGAAAAGCCCCACCTGGGCTGGCAGAGGAAGGTCAGTGATGGATTTGGGACTTCAGATTTGGGGGGTTTTGGGGATTAAAACCTAGCACTCTGCTTGGCCACAGTGGTGTCCTACCTCCTTCCACAGCACAGAGCAGCTTGCTGGATGGGCTCCTTTGTAGAGATTAGAGAGAAATAATAATCTTTGCAACTCCACTGGTTCCCATGATCCTAACACCTGTCCTTAAAGTCTATCAGCTGGCCAGATCAAGAGTAAAGATCTGGGAAATCTGGAAGAGAGCAGCTCCTGGGGCACAACATGAGCTGGGATTCAGTGTCCTTAGGCTTGGCAGGCAGGCTGCAGAGGGGGTGGGTAGATGCTGCTGGAGGGTTGGTGGTGGAAAAGGGGAATTTTCATCATGTTCCAGCTCTGGGATGTTCCAACCCAGGACTGCCATCCCTTTAATGAGGTGATGGGCAGTTTGTTTCTGACAAGTGCTACTCACTACTGCTCCTTCTTTCCTGGCAAGTACCACTGCCTCTAATTTGATGTGTTATTCCTATGCATTTTGCCCAGAGGAATTTTGTAGGCCTTTATCAAACAAAATCCTGGAAGGCTTAAAAGCTGAGGAGGACTTATTTGCAGTAAATTTTTAAACGCATTTCTCTTTGTTTCAAGAGAAGTACTTGCCTAAATTTTTCAGGCTCCTGCTTTGAAGAATGGTGTCTGTTACTAGCTTGCTTGCAGGTAATTTTCCTGAAGATGAATGTTCCTTTCAAAAGTATCCTGAAGCTAAAAACAAGTCACAAAATATGGTTAATACTCTGAAATGCCAAGGGGATGTAACAGGAATGTAAAGGGCCACAGCTGTGTTGATACAATTAAAAAATATTTCCTCTGGAATAAATAAAAATGGCTCCATCCACATTGCTGGGCTGGAGCAATTTGGTGATTGCAGAAGATTTCTCAGTCCTGAACCAGTGACTAACTTATAGGATAATGTAACTCAAAACTAAATAGGGAACTTGCTGTATTTCATGTTATACAAAAATAAATATGTCCAAAATTACCATGGAAAAAGTCACTTATTTCTGAGTGCAAGCAATATGAAATAGAATAGTTTTTCTTCTGAGCTGTCTGTAGATAAAATTCTTACAGCTGGGTCAACATTTTCTGACAGAGTGCTTTTCCACTAAAAATGCTATTTCATGAAAATATAAATTTAGTATCAGTTCATTAGTTTTTCAATTTTTCTTTGAAGAGAAAAGGTTAAAAGGGTTTGGTGGTGTTAAGACATTTTATTTTAACTCTTTTTTAAATGTAATACCTCTGCTGTTGGGGTTTTTTATCAGCTCTGTTGTTGCCTCTTTTTTCTTCAGACTTTGAGTGCTTATGTTACTCCTTTTATTTCTTCAAGTTTTTGACCCACCAAGGGAGAAATTCACAAAAGAGAAAGCTTTTATGTGGAAGTAGTCATTCAGTGCTCCATTTCAGCTTATGGGGACAAAATTTGATGTTTGCAGAGTTTTGCATGAACCAGTAATTCCAGATGCTGGAAGCAGCTCCTCTGTGTCATTTTACCCCTTGATTTTGAGAATTAAAATTTTTGGAAGCAGAAATGAGATATTGCACTGGCTGCACCACCTTTCCCCTCCTGCAGAGAGCTTGGTCAGTACTCAGCAGTCAGGAGGAGCCAGACTGGCCACTAAAGATCATGGGCATCTTGTACAGGTATCATTGTGGAGCTCTGTTAAGCAGAGCACAGAGCTGTGTGCTGGTGAGTGCCCAGCACTGCTGTCCCTGGTGAGACACACACACTTCCCACGGTCTGGAAGCTCATCCCTCAGCTCTGCTCCTGCAGCACTGCACTGAGGCACGACAGAAGGCATGGCTGGCATTTCCCACCCTGCACCACCTGACTGGGATGGCACAAACCAGGCTTCCATATATTCCTGCAGTCATTTTTAGCTGCTCTGAGTAAGCAGGATGTAACCACGTGAGTGGCTAGGATGTAACTCAAAACCATGTGAGAGAAACGTGAACTGACACTCATCTGCTTTGGACATAGAGAATCCATCAAGCCCCAGTTTCAGAAGTTTTTTTAAAAATAATTTTTCACTCCTTGCTATCTTTTTCCTCCCTAGAGTTTCAAAACAAATTTCAGACTACCTTTAGCATTAGAGAGGAAAAAACCACTTACCCCAATAATTAGTTTCTTATGCAAATATCTGGTTTTTGGTGCTTGTTGGCAAAAGCCTATAGCAAGGAAGAATTGAGATAAGTTTCTGAGGTCACCTTTCTCCATCCCCAAGAGGTTAAAAACCCCAGTTAAATCAAATGTAACTTTTCACTCTGCCATGTATTATTTTGGAGGGTAGAGGAGTGAATACATTTAAAAAGACAGTTAAAATGTTAAGCTTCAACTTTTCAATTTGGCAAAATAAAACTATTAATTGAAAAAAAAAATTCTGGTTTCATTGTATTTCACTTGAAGCAGTTAGACACTTTTAGTACCAGTAAATGATTTTAAATTACTAAAATACAATTCCTCAGCTGCTCAAATCTCTTGTAAATTTTCACTTGCAGGAGCTGTCAGTTACAAGAGTGGCTACTTGCACTGAACTCCTCATGAATAGTCATCACAAATGGTGTTGGAGAAATCCAAAGGAAAGAACTGTCAGCCACAAAAAAGAAATTGGGAAATATGGCATCTGTTACTGGATACTTTGTGATCAGGAGAAAGATGATATTTTCCAAATCGCACATATAATATAAATATTTTTTTAAAGTTTAAATTCCCACCATTAATATAAGGCAGGGGTAAAGTTGCTCTAATTGTAAATGTAAAATGGAGACATTCTCTGATATTTTCTGGGTTTTCTGAGTGGTGTATTGGGTAACGGTGAATTATTTGATGATAGTGCTATGTGATTTGTGCTTTTTGTTCAGGGTACCTGTTAAATTTTGGGAGTATATTTGGTATTTCTTAGATGCTCACAACATCTTTCATTTAGCCAGAAATTCTGTGTCATCCTGCTGGTGCTGTTTCAAAGCAAATTCCTTGCTCTTACAGTTATAGCCTGCAGCAAGTAGAATGATTTGTAATTATTTCAGGAAAAAAAAAAATCAGGTTGGGAGTTTGGTGTAGAGTCTGCAAGCTTTTTCCCTAATTGCATGTTGAGAATAACAGGAGAAACATCTCAAGGAAGGAAATGGCACTTAGGTTCTAGCAAAAGGTGAGGTGTAGGAGCAGCAGGCTCTGGGAAAGGTTAGATGGGAGCCGGCTGCTGTGCAGGTCCAGGGTGGAATGTGCAGCTAGAGCTGTGTAAAGAAAGCCAACACCTTTAAGAGGACATTGTTACCTTCCTTAGGGCAAATACTCTGTTATGTTGAACTGATTTTAGACCCAGGTGATCCAAAAATTGTGTGTAAAGTGGGAAATTGCCTGAAGCAGTGTGGGCTAGAATCTGATGGATGGGGCTGCAGTGTTGCCAGGACGCAGGGATTACTGCCCTTACTGCTGATTTTGGATGTGCTCTGCTAATTTTTGCTAGCAGAGTATTCTGTTCTCAGTAATGCTCTGCAATTAAGAACTGCTTGGAGAAATACAGTGGAATATTGGCTGTCATTTATGGCATTTTTTTTCTAGTTTTCTTCAATATGGATGTAAATTTTAGGTCTACAGACATTTTATTAAGCAGCTTTTATTTCTATTTCCATTAATTCTGCTGTCTAAATAGTATCTCCTTGTCTGTCTTCGAGTTGTATTTAGTTAGGATTTGGGGAAATTTTTTGATGCTTTCCCTTTTGGTCCTTTTTATTTCTTCCTTCATTTTTTTCCTCCTCCCTATGCCTACTGTAATATGCAAACTCTGTTCTTGATTGGGGCTACATATATTGACTAAAAATGAAAGTGTGATAAACATTAGTTATTGGAAATGTGGAAAACATTGTATACTAAAAAGGTGAAGAGTTATTTAAATATTATGAAATAAAAGTTGTGGAAAGCGACTAATATATTTTTTATTATTCAAGCAATTGTGTCATACAGTGCTTTTCATAAATTGGAAGATGAAATACTCTCTATACAGACCTGACAAATTGTGCCCTTTTGGAGCATGAGTCTTCCCTTTGATGCTTTGAGAGGCTACCCTAGAACAGAGGCTGGACAGTGTTAAAGGAATAAAGTAGGTATTTATTAAAAGGCCTTCACAGGATAAACGTTGGGCAGTACTCTTAAGAGCCTGGCCAAGGCTCCACCCAGGATGGATGATGGCTCACGAGTTTTTACACTTTTATAAGTTATGGGCCATTTATATATTGGGGATAATTGTCCAATTACAGTTTCAGGTTATGCAGTCTCATCCTCCCAGTTTGCTCTCCTCAATTCATTGTTGTTTGCACTTTTTTGGCCTGAAGCTGCAATGGTGTCCTTGGTTTTTGGGCTGGCAATGGCTTGTTTTGTCTGACTAAGCTGTGAGGAGAACTTGCTAACACTCTATATGAAGTTCAGAGTTACATACTAATGCAGCACAGAAGCTGGATAATATGAAAGCTAAAACTTAAGGCATCACCTTCATTCATGGATAATCTCTAGCCATTGGTATCAGGGTGATTAAAACAAAAATGTGGCTTAATATTTAGTTAAGAGAAACCCCTACCTTCAGTATGATGTCATCCTGACTAATTAAGAGCTGTGTAACTGGACAGTTTGTGTGGTGTGTTAGGAAAGCTATAATAGAGCATCCTCTACTCTGGCTGGTCAGTTAAGCAAGAGCCACAGTGTTTCTGAAAGTGCTCTGTAGAGACAAGATGCAAACATATCTGATGGTGAAGATCGAGCTCATGCTAAACAATTTGAGCTGGAACGCATTTAGTTGTTAAGGATGGGCAACATGCCCTTGTTGAAGTGAGCTGAGTGAGACCAAGGAGCTGCTTTCTGTCCCCTGTTGATGTGGGCTTTGGTCAGCCTGGGCTTGCTGAATGTGTCCAGCCAAGCAGCTCAGCCAGGCTGTCCTGGGTGAGCCTGATTTTTGTGGATTTTATCTGCAATAATGCACATGCCAGGCTTTGTCTCAGAGAGTGCAAACACATGAGGAGATGCTGACCTTTCCAAATGTAACAGAGAGAAAGGGAAGGACTGGATTTGGCTGCAAAGTGTCAGTTTGGCCCGCAGGCAGAGAGAGGATGGGCTGCCCTTACTCAGCCTTTGTGTTTCAAATCCAAAGTGACTGAGCATCCATCACTCTCTTTCCTCGGTAATACAGGAGCTCATGTTCCTATTCATTGACTGCACAACTGAAATGTTCTCCCTGAAATATCATCTTTACTTACCTACAGGTCACAACTACAAATGTTCTGCTGTGGGATTGCCAAGTACAGAGCTAAAACGCTGAGCTCGAAGAGGAAGTGGGAAATACAAGCAAAGAGGGAGAGAGGCCCTGGGAATTTTATGGGCTTTTTTGTCAATGTCCATCTGTTTTATGGTGATATAAACTTGCTGCTTTAGAAGCAGGAAGTGTTGCAAGCAAAAGAATAATCAAAGGAAGTGGGCACAGATGAGAAGCTACAGGGACACCAAATTTGTAATGGCTATAAGTGACTTCAGGGCATATGAGCTACCTGGCTCGGGGTGTAAAAATAGAAATAAGAGTGAGTTCTAGCTTGCTCAGAGGCAACCCAGTTAGGTTTGCTTTGTTTGTTTTATTGTAGTTTAATATAACTGATAAGATACTAGAAGGAGATTGTTCCTCCATGCAGAGATTTTTCTGGCAGTGAACTTGTTTATATACGAAGACTCCCACCTACAGGTGCAGTGAAACTTTTGGTTCTTGAGAAAGCTTTATCCTTTATAGGCTGTCCACCTGTTGACCTTTCATTTTATTTATGAATTTTGTTATTAAAATTCATCTTGTTCAGTTTAAAGATGTTTTACTGTATACGTGACTATATATTTCAATTATCCAGTGATCAGCACTTTTAATTTTCTCTCTGCAGTAGTTGGTTTTTTTGGTAAGATACTTCTTAAAATAGGCTTAATACCTCTTCTAGCTTATTTGAGGCTTAGGTTTGGGTCCATTTTCTTACCCAGCTCTTACCACCTGGCAGAAGAGTGAGTAGGAATTTGTGGAATACTACATACTTCTATTGTTCTGTGGTGTTATTATTTGGTTCCTTGATATGGCTCATGTAAATTTTACTGGAATATAGCAGGATACCAGATTATGTTCAGAAGATATTTACTGTGTAGCAGAGATGCAGCCCCCCCCTCTTCTCCCACATATTTCTTAACACAGATGGAGTGGAGTCTGCAGGCTTGGACAAAGTCAGGGAAGGTTATGACACTGCTGAAGCTATTAAGAAGGGGTAACAAAATTACAAATCTTGTAGGAAGATTAGTGACTTTCAAGAGATCCTTTATGTCTTCTTGCTTCCGGGGGAGTGTAAACCCAGCTGTTCATGTAATGAGAGCTCTGCTGCATTACAGTTCAGAAATAGACTTAATGTAGCCAGGCATTATTGATTTAGAGTCCTTATAACCTGACATGACATGGATGGGAAGGGCTGTGGTTCTGTCCTGGGACTACTTTTATCACCTGAATGATTCCCATGTGGCAGGCATTGACATCTTGGATATAGGGAAAATAACACAGTAGTGGTTTTCTTCCATCAGTATGCACTGAATAAATCCTGGATGTGCAGGTTGCTCAGACCAAGAATCCAGGCTGCTTTCTTCTTCTTGATCTACAAAGCTTATACTCTTTTGAAGTCTTTAAGGAGAAATCTGGTAATTAAATTGGTGCTGCAGATTGTTTACTGGCCAGTAACTACCAACCTGAGGTGACTTTGGAATATGGTGGCCAAAGAGCTAATCTGTAGTGTCAGGCAAAGGTAAGGAAACTGAAACTACTGGTGTGAGCTGAGCCAATATATGACATTTAATGGCCTAGTGAATTTTGACTTGTATAATAGAACTGTGAATCCCAGGTGCTGAAAGAAATAGCTCTTTTCAGTGCAGAAATGGTGTGTTCTTCTGTAATTTCTTTTTCAAAGACTGGCCTAGATATTTTTGCCAACCATGGGCATTTGGGGCTGGGGGGCAGCTGGCAGTGCCAGTCTGGGTACATTGTGGAGAAGAGGAATTTTCATTAAAACATATCTGGCTTTGCAGATGGTTTCAAGGAAGAATACATGAGTCCAAGCCCATGGCTTAAGTTCACTGACTTTAGGCCGTCAGTCCCAGGGAGACTGCTGGAGGCATTCACAGGATATTTTCCTGTAGGGTACATTATTATTTGCACAATTCTGCACACTTTCCTAGGGGAGCCCTTGATCTATAAGCTGAAAATTAGTTATAAAATCCTGTGAGTGGGGTTAGGGCAGAGGTCTGAGATTCTGCCTGCCAGTTTTGTGGCTGCAGTAGAGCTGTTTTAATATTGCCTCGTGGGAGCAGTCTCCAATGGCTGTATTTTCCTCAGTGTAAAATGTACTGGACTAATGTCTAGTTTCAGAAAGTTTGGATGAAAGACACTGGATCTGAATGATCTTTTTTTTTCTGGAGGAAATGGCCCAAATTCTATCCCTAACATTAGCTCTGAAACTTGAAATAGTTTTTTGGAGCTCCCAAGTCATGCAGATTTTGGGTGCCTTCATTCTCTGGCATGGCAGGAAGTTTGTTTTAGGACAAGATCTAGATTCACAGAACAGTTTAAGCACAGGTATATTGCTGTAATAGAAGGGTGCTGCTGCCTTGTGCTGATGAGGACATTTAGTGAGCCAGTCAGATAGGGATAAATGTACTATGGAAGACTGATAGACCAATTTTTCATGTATATAACACCTCCTTACTTACAGTTTCATGGGATGTGATCGAAGTGTTTGCAGCCTGTTAAGGCCCATGGTAATGACAGTTTCCTGAGTGGCCGAAGGGAAGAAGGCAGTGTGGTGAAGGTGAGGCCATTTCCTCTTGTCCTGCGCTTGCTGCCTCCTGGGAGAAGAGGCCAACCCACCCCTAGCTACAGGCTACTGTCAGATATTTTTGTTAGCTCCATCCTCTTACCTGCTGGACTTGCACAAGGAGCACCAGCTACAGGAACAAAAGGGCTTCTGTTGTACCAAAGCCAAATCAGCACCCATTTTCACACTGTCTCCTTTGCACTCATAAGGATGCATGAAGAAATGCATTCAATCACAGCACATAATCCAGAGGTACAGTATTATTTATGATTCAGTTCTACAAAGGCTTGCACCTTCATGAGTGTGTTGGTTCTGCCTGGCCTGGATTTTGGTAGCAGGGCTGGCTTCTGTGAGAAGCTGCTGGAAGCTTCCACCGTGTCTGGCAGAGCCAAGCCCTGATGGCTCTGAGGATGGACATGCTGCTGGCCAAGGCTGGGCCAGTTAGAGCTGATGGCAATGCCTCTGTGCTAACAGATTTTAAAAGAAAATCAAAACAAAGATAGTGGGACAGTTTTAACTCCAGGTAGAGAAGAGGAGGAGGAGAGAACATGTGAGGGAAACAACATGGGGACACCAAGGTCAGGGCAGAGGAGGGGCAGGAGGTGCTCCAGGGGCCAGAGCTGAGATTCCTCTGCAGGCTGTGGTGAGACCATGGGGAAGCAGCTGTGCCCTGCAGTCCCTGGGGATCCATGGGGATGCAGAGATCCACCCACAGCCCGTGGGGATCCATGGGGATGCAGAGATCCACCCACAGCCCCTGGGGATCCATGGGGATGCAGAGATCCACCCACAGCCCGGGGCAGAGGTGCCCACCCCAGAGCAGCTGTGGATGCTGGAGGAGGCTGTGATCCAGTGGCAGACCCAGTGGAGAGAGGGCCCTGCTTCCAGGCTGGAGCAGCCTGTCCTTGTTGGACTGCACCCCGTGGGAAGAGAGACCCACACTGCAGCAGTTTTGGGAGCACTGCTGCTCATGAGAGTGGAACCACGCTGGAGAAGTTCATGGAGAACTGTCTTCTGTGGAAGGGACCCCATGGTCTCCCAGGGGAAGGACTCCTCTCCCTGAGCAGTGCAAGAAAATCTCGGTGATGAACTGACCAAAACCCCCCACGCCCTGTCCCCTGTGCTGTGGGTGGGAAGGAGGGAGGGGCTGGGGGAAGAAAAGGTGTTTTTAAGGGCTTATTTTACTTCTCATTATCCTCCTCTGATTTTGTTAGTAATAAACTCACTTTGTATCTCTAAGCCAAGCCTGCTTTTCCTTTTAAGTGTTTTTCTCCTGGTCCTTATCTCAACTCATGAATTCTTCATTAATTTATTTTCTCTCCTCTGCCCAGCAGTGGCAGGGTGAACGAGTTGCTTTTATGAGTGTCAAGCCACAAAAACGAGGCAGCACTGCACCAAAACAGAATGCACCATCAGTTCATGGTGGGATCCATGAAACCTGTGCCAAGTCATTGTCTGGAGGGGATGCTCGGAGGTTACTGTCCTCTTTCCTCTGCCCTGTGGCTGGCAGCTCTGCCAGGATCATAGAATGGTTTGGTTTGGAAGGGACCCCTTCCACAGACCTGGTTGTTAAGAACCCCATCCAGCCTGGCCTTGAATACTTCCAAGGATGGGGCAGCTTCTCTGAGTATGCTGTTCCAGCATCTCACCATGCTCATAGTAAAGAATTTCTTTTTAACATTAAGTCTACCATCTTTCAGGTTTTTCAGAAATATTTGTCTAATAATTTTTACAGCTTCCTAATGGAAATTCCACAACCCACTAGGCTGTCCAATCTAGTAAGTTGCTGTCCTTATGCACAGAATATATTTCCTGACATCTAACTTGAAATTCCCCCGGCTATAAGTTAAGAGATGATTTTTTTCTTGTCTTTTCCACATATGACTGCTATCAGGTCTCTCCACAGTCTTTTTCTCTAGGCTGAATGACCACAAGTTTTTTACTCAAATAGTTGGGTTTTTTTTAAACTTCTGAATACTTTTGTTTTTCTAATGATCTGTAAGGAAAACATATTCCAATTAACTGTGCGGTACCCTCAGAAATATATTCTCAGATTTATCCTTTGGAATGGTAAAACACATCAGCATCAAATACTCCAAAGCAGAGTCGAATGTCACCCTTCTGCTTGAACAAGCTTGTATTTAGTGTTACTGATTATTCTATGCACAGTGTAGCTTGGAACTGTGGAGCAATGCTGCAAATTTAAGTGTTGAGACTGGGCTCAATAGGAGACAGTTTAGGTGAAAGAAGACAATAAATGCAAAGGCTACACAGATCTGTTCTGTGATGCAGTATTATGCCAGTCAAAATGAGAAAGCCAAAGAGAAATAATTCTTGTATGAGTATGATGCTCTTTATAACAATTCCCTCGGGCACTTCATGGTCATTCAAATTCAATGTATGCTGTTATTGCACAGGTAAATCTATGCCTGGAGACCTCTGAAGAAAATTAAAATGGGGGTTTCTTCAGGTAGAGTTTGTAGGGAAGAAGTATTGCAAAATCCCTTTTTACCACACAGTAAACAGATAGAGATGCTGGACCACTATTCTTTTTCCTTCACACAAAGGGAAAAAAATAAAAAAAAAACAGAAAAAAATGGAAGAGACCTAGAGCACCCCTGTGATACTCAGGCCAGTATATGAATACAGAAAAAACCATGGTGGTGAAATGAGTAACAAAGTATGTGGTAAAATAGGGGAAGGGAAGCGTGGTTACTTCTGAGTAACAGAAGTGTTCCAGTTGACTTCAGTATGGCCAGGATTTAGCCAACTGTACCCTTTTGCTGAGTGCAGTTCTGCTTAGGACTTATAATTTTGGTATTGTGGCATCTTAGATAACAAATAATTACATTTTTTTTTCCTTTCTCGAGTTTCTCAGCCTTTATTAGCCATTGTTTTGATGTAGTGAGCAAGTTGTCTTTGTCTAGTCTAACTGAAGGAGGGTTCCTTCATGGCAAGGACATGGACCTCTTGGAGTGAGTCCAGAGGAGAAACACCAAAGCTGATTACAGGGTTGGAGCAGCTCTGCTGTGAGGAAAGGCTGGGAGAATTGGGATTGCTCAGCCTGGGGAAGAGAAGGCTTTGGGGTGAGCTCATTGTGGCCTTCCAATGCCTGAAGGGAGCCCACAGGAAGGATGGAGAGGGACTATTTACAAAGACCTGGAGTGACAGAACAAGGAGGAGATGTCTTCACATTGACAGTAGGTTGAGATTGGATATTAGGAAAAAATTCTTTACCATGAGGGTGGTGAGGTACTGGAACAGAGAAATTCTGCATATCTCATCCCTGGAACTATCTAAGGATGGGGCTCTGAGAAACCTGGTCTAGTGGACAATGTCCCTGCCCATGGGAGTGGGGTTGGAACTCAATAATCTTTAAGATCCTTTCCAACCCAAACTATTCTCTTCTACGATTTTTTCTGCAACATTTTCTTGAGATACAATCAGATACTGCCCTGTTCAGGTATGCACTTGCTCCAGACTGTTGTCATGGTGCCATGGCAGTCCCTATGTTTTGCGAATTTCATATTGAATATCTGTTTGAGAATAGACCATCTGAGAGAGAAGGAAGTTGTAGAGAAAACCTGTATAGTGATAATTGGCAATGTTGGTTTCTCTCTAAAGTTTCATATCTCCTCCCACTAGGACCTGTAAGGCTGAATACTTTTCTGAAAACTGATGTTACTTGAAGCCTACAAAATAAATAATGTTTCCAAGTAGACCAGAAACTTGCTTTTTGTGCTTTCAAAGGGTCTTTGTTCATCAGAGATAAAAAATGCAGAGGCAAAGTTAGAAAGTGTTCAGCATGGTTCTACCCCAATGTAAATTAGATTCTTCCTGCTTGCTTCATTATTAGCATTTTGATCCTGCAAGGAGCTCCTCATTCACAGTAATTAGGTATGCAAGATATAATACCTGGTTTTATTCTTTTAAATATAAGCTTTTGGCCTGAAGTTTGATATACCAGTTACCTCCATGAAATATTACACTTGCGAACCATGTAAACTTGATTTTCACACTCATTTGGTTTGTAAAATGCATGCTAATGACTATGTCCCTGCTATATTTTCTCTTTTCTTTCCCTTCCTGTGAGTATGCTGGCTCTCTGCTTTATGGAACACTGCACTTGATTCTCTCTGCCAGCTCTAGCTGAGGGTAATATTTGCCCAGGGTAAGGTGACTTGAAAGGCCAACTTGACCTGGCAGGGACCTTAATGTGATGGCTGGTACCCACTCTGGATTGGTGCTTCTGAGGGGAGCTGCAGTGAAGGGCATCTGGTGTAACAGCTCTGTCAAGTCATGCAACATACAGATATTTACAGATATGTGAGCTTGCAAAAATGCTACCTTTTTTAATTCAGCAGGGCTGTTTCTTTCATATCCCACTTATTTTTATCTTCCCACTGATGAACTACATTTTCATTCCTTCAGAGCATCTCCAGCTACAGAAAAGCAGGTTGGGCTGTAAGTTATCCTGCTCCTAAATAGACACCAGCTTAACTGGTTTTTTGACATACATTTGTTGAAGGCTAATGTTCTACATGACACTGCTACACTTACTTCTCCATGAAGATGATAATGTACAAGACAGATCAAAATCAAACCTGTTTTGCCAAGAGACCTCACAGAAGTCTTGATTTCAGAAGTTCTCATAATAGACACTTTGTCTTTAAATCTGTAAAACTCTGGCCTGTCAGTCGGGACAGGATCTTTCCATGCCTGAGCTGAACTTCGAGCTGGTGTCTGGCTGAGAAGGGTAAAATTGTAAAACAACAGCAATTACACCTTTTGTTGATAGCAACAGGTATTTTGGTTATAAAGAAGTAAGGTGAACTAGCATGTACATTCTACTAAAGGTGTATTTGTGGTTAATTCTGTTACAGGTAAGAGGGCCAGAGTTTTCAAAACTCTCTCATTTCAGTATACTTTGGTGCTGACTTTTGTCCAAGACATCTGCTACCCACAGTGTCCCTTTGGGCCAGTGTCCCCTTCTCTGATGGAGAATGATGACAGCTCCCTGGTCTGCTGCTTCAGCTCTTTATCCTACTTTTCTCACCACCTTTTTGTCTCTGCGCTCCCTCCTAGGTAGCCCCAGGTCTCCCCCCCTACTGCTGCTATTACTCAATATTTATTAGTGTCTCTTTCTAGCTGGCCTTTTAATCACAGTTAGGGGGTCGACTGACTCCCCACTAATGCTTTCTGGGCTGCTCCTATGCTGTGTGGAGTCCATGCAGCCTAGCACAGACCTCAGAGGCAGAGTCATTGCAGGGATGCTGGCAAGAAGCACAAATCCCATTTTGCACCTGTTTCCTGCAGTGTAACGCTTCTGGCATCTCTGCTTTATCCTGCTGTGGACATATGAATCCTGCATAAAGATGAGACAGCCCACTTCCATGGAAGTACTACTCCATTAGTCCAATACTGGAGTAATCTGCACACATGGAGTGAAATTCAAAGTGTTCTAGAAAAGAACACGTTTTCATGGACTGTAAAATTATTTGCTCATCATTGGTGTCAGGTAGGAGCTGTAGTTATTTTGCTGCTGCCTATTCTTTTGTTGTTTAGATGGCTTTTTTCTCCCTGTAGTAACACTGTGTAATAACGTTCTCATGTTATTCTGATAGCTTTGTTGTGGCTTTGAAGGTATAAGAACACAGATAAAACAAACCTTGTCAGGAGAGGAAGTATTTTTTATAAAAGCAAGGTGTGCTTGGCTCTTGCAGGGCACTCCTTCTCTGCAGATCCTACAAGACAGGTTTCACTTCTCTTCTGTGGTTGGGGTAGCAACCTGAGGGGTTAGCAGAATCTGGGTTTCCTTACTCAGCAAGTTCAGTGGTGACACAAAGATGGGAGGAGTGGCTGATTCCAAGCCCTTCAGAAGGACCTCGACAGGCTGGAGGCATGGGCAGAGAACAACTGTCTACAATTCAACAAAGGCAACCCCAGCACAGGCTGAAGGCCAGCCTGCTGGGAAGCAGCTCTGCAGAGAAGGACCAAGGAGTCCTGGTGGACAACAGGCTGTCTCTGAGCCAGCAGTGCCTTGGAGACAAGAAAACCAATGATGAGCTGGGGGACACTGGGAAGAGCAGTGCCAGCAGGTCAGGGAGGTGATGCTGCCCCTCTGCTCAGCCCTGTGAGGATCACCTGGAGTGCTGTGACCAGTTCTGGGCTTCTCTAGACAGAAGAGACACGGAGCTGCTGGAGTGCAACAAAGATGATTTAGGGCCTGGGGCATCTCTCTGATGAGGAAAGGCTGAGGGAGCTGGGGCTGCTCAGCCTTGAGAGGAGACACTAAGAGGGGCCCTCATCCCCTTCTGTCCCTGTCTGCAGGGAGGGCTCAGAGCAGGGCCCAGCAGTGGGAAGAGGATTGGGCAGGAACTGATGCCCAGGAAGTTCTACCTGAATATAAGGAAGAACTTCTTCCCAGTGCAGTGACCAAGATTGTCCAGATTGTCCTTCAGTGGTGATATCCCAGAACCATTGGGACACAGTCCCATGCCATGTGCTTTAGGATTAACAGGGATGGCTGGACAGGGGTGGTTGGACCAGATGATCCACTGTGGGCTGTTCTTATTTCAGCCAGGCTGTGAATCTGTAACCCAGAGCAGAACTCCAGTGGAATTAAGTTATATGATACGCATTTTATGTTTGGTATGCCATATCTGAAGGAAAAAGCGCACAATTCTTTGTGGTTTTAAATGCCTATATGAGGTTTTGGTACATTGTGGATTTGCCTGATCTAATCCACAGTTGCTTCTACTCTTATCCAGTAAAATTTAGTGGTGAAAAAGGACCTCAGATGGTAAAGAGCATGGTGGAGCCACTGCCTCTGGAGGTGTTCAAGAAACAACTGGATATGGCACTCAGTGCCCTGGGTTAGTTGACAAGCTGGTGATGGCTCAAAGGTTGAACTGGATGACCTTGGAGGTATTTTCCATCCTAAATTATTCTGTGATTATGATTTTCCTTTGTTCTCTCCATTTGTTTCTGTGTGCTGTTCTAATCTTTTCAGATCACAAAAATACCCTGGTTCCATTCTCAATTAGCATGTTCTGATGACATTTGTCTGTGGAATTTTCAAGTTAATTTGATGTTATTTTCATGCTCTACAGATCAGGGTTTTGGAAGCCATATAAAATTACTTTGTTAAATATCTCATTAGTGGGTCAGGCGTGGTTAATTTTTGAAATCTCCTTAAAACTTAGTAAATACAGATAACGTAATTTGTGCAGGATTCCTGATTTGGCAGCAATCCAAGTCAGTCACTTCATAGCCCTTTTCACTGTAAATTTAAGAAGTTTCTTCCATCTTATGGCAAATATGTTAACATCTCGTTGTACTTTCAAAGAAGCTAAATACAGTACACCTTGCAAAAATGTGAAAGGTATGCATTTGGCTTTGATGAATAGCCCTTCCATCAGAATTCATGGTCTTTCAAAAACACATTTGCCCTGAAATTATGCTTTCAGAGTCTTTTTCCTTTCATTAACATACGCCCAACTACCACTTACTGGCAGTGCACTCCAAATTCCTGTCAGAAAGAGTAAATTTAAAAACCACAGATTTCACTTTAAAATTTGTCTTTTGATTGCCATGTCTTTATGTTTTGCCTTCAGTGTATGTCTAGATACTTATTCGAGACATAAAAAAGCTGTCTCTGTAAAAATGATGAACTGAGTGAAAATTATTCTTTACTTTGCTGGTGTGTTAAGAGCAATTTACGCCTGTACTTTGATATTCTTCCCACTCTTTTGGGTCTTGCAGTAGTTTCATTTGGATGGAGGAGAGAAACTTTCATTTGAGGGAAGGAACAGAAAATAAGCAGGTTCAGTAAAAGCTCTGTTGCAGCCTGTAGGTTCTCTGGGGTTTGGAATTCTGTGCTTAGAGTGCCATGGAAAGATTGCTGGGAGATCAGATCCCAAGCCAAATCCTGGAAACCCATGAAAAATCAAAACAGAAATTAAACATACCACACATCCAGGTTGCAATCAGAATGGTGAGAAATTCTAGCCTAAATTATCCTCTAAAATTCATGCATAGAATATCTCAAATTTAAAATTAATTAGAAATTACAGATTTTTATGGAGAAAATAACTTTAATTTCTATCCTCACAGCTGTTTGGGCTGTTAATTGAATGACTGAGCTTTACTCTTGTGCTTTAGGTTCTTTAAGGCACCACTGTGGCTGTGAAAATGGATATAAATTACAACAGTATTTAGAGAAAATGAATTCATGGTTTTCCAATCAGCTGTGTAGGCTATTACCTCATCTGCTGGGTCAGCACTAAGCATTTGTTCTTCTCACATATTCATTACAAAATCATGGCAGTATTTTTTTCATTCATGTATGGAGTTTGTTTTCTCTGTTTATTGCTTATTCCCAGATGTCATGGTCTCTAATTGCATTCTTGTTGCTGTAGTGTCTCTTTGGAGATGTATGTGTGTGATGCATAACAATATACAATTACATCATTCAGCACTTTGGAAGTAACTGAAAATATTCTATCTACCAAAGGAATCTCTGTTGAAAACTCTCCATGTCAGGGCTTGATATTTCTTCATGTGAACACATGCTTCATGTTAGCAATTACAGGGGGGGTTTATCTGACTATGGTGCGAGCTTTTGCCTTGGAGGCAACTGTTCTGTCACAGGCAGACAGACAAAAAAACCTCTTGTGTGCCTTCATTTTTGGAATATGTTGTTGTGTGTGGCAGCTGGGAGAAAGGGAGAAGTGCTGAGTGCTGGCTGCCTGAAATCTGGCATCCTCCTATGCAATGCTCTTGGAAAAGGGATTTTTTCACATTTTACTCACCCAATATACAAAACTGTGTGGAACTATTCCCTGGACCACTCTCTGGGATGAGTGGCATTCATAGTATCTGAGGCTTGAGAGACCTGAGGGAATGCTTAATCTCTACCCCTGGCTGACCTGACAGAGCAGAGCTCCTGCTCTAAAACGTGTGGGGTTTGTGCTTGTTCTGTAGTGGAGCTCTGTGTGGAGTCCTGTTACATATGAATTACTGTAAGTTCAGAGCAGCTCTTGCATTTCTTTGATGTATTGAATTTGGATGTCTGAATTTTAAGTAGGAGTGGGAGAAGTGATTTAAACAAAATAGTGTAGCCTGTGACCCACCACTTTGCCAAACTCGCTGTGAAAGACTTGCCCGTTTTGAATTCTGATGTAGAATCATAGCTAATTTATCTTTAGCAGAGTGTTGTAAAACAACCTCCTCTTCACTGGAATATTTGGAGTGCAGAATCTGCCAGTCAGTTGTATCTACAAGTGTCCTCTTCAGGCTTAATGAAACCTTGAAAATTCTCACTGCTTAAGTGGAAGCTTTCCCACCAAACTATTTCATGAATGAAAAATGCAGTCCATTGATTTATTAATATCCATAAACTTTTCAGTTGAATTTTTATTTGATTTATGAAAGATTATAAACTTCACAGGTCTCCAAGATTTTCATTCAAAAGCTCAATGAAACTCAGTAGTTCTGGTAAGGTTTCTCTTTGGGATTTAACTCTGAAATGAAACACCCAAATGTGCCATTGCTTTTCTGAGAAAAGGAGAAGCTAAATGAAAACAGATATGTAGGATCTGGCAGTCCAACACAGAGTCATATTTGTTTGTGATGAAAAGAGTACAGATCTATGTTGAATGGTATGAAAATGTAAGTAAGACTACAAAGGGATGCTGTTAAAAGGAATCTGTTTAATCTACTTGTTCTCTGCATATTCTAGACTCACTAAAATCTTATTTACTGGGAAAAAAAAGGGCACGATATTTTTGCTAACTTGGTTGTTAGCAGTGGGATCATCTAATACCTACTGTTTCCAGGTGTTGTGAATGGCATTGTCAGAGGACCAAGACAAAAATGGAAGGTCTAGGTGGTCCACTTATGTAGAATCTTTACTAGTGATACAAAAAAGAGAAAATAATCTAATCTGACTTTCAAATTACAGGTCATATTATAACAGATTATATGCCTAGGGGAAAAAACATTTTCTCTAAGTGTGACTTTTTTTGGCTAGACACAATTGAGAAAGAATGTTGTACAACATTCAAAATGTCATTTTGCAATCCTTTTTGTCCACCCTTTAAAAGCTATCTAAACATGCGTGGAGAACAACAACACTTGAATATTTCTCTTTAATTGACTTAGAAAGCTCTAAAAAAAATTAGAGATGCTGTGGGAAGATGAAATCAGAGGGCACAGTTATATGTTGTGACAGGGCAGAAGGGAATGGCTTCAAACTAACAGAGAGTAGGTTTACATTGGGCATTAGGAAGAAAGTCTTCACTCTGAAGGTGGAAAGGCCCTGGCACAGGTTGCCCAGAGACGCTGTGGATGCCCCATCCCTGGAAGTGTTCAAAGCCAGGTTGACTGGGGCTTGGAGCAACCTGGTCTAGTGAAAGATGTTGAAACAAGATGATCTTTAAGGTCTCTTCCAGCCTAGGCTATTCCATGATTTCATATATCTCTTATCAAAAGCCAACAGCCAACCTGTGCTGTCTTTCATGAGATTCTTCATGCGAATAAAGAAAGCTAAAGGAAAATTTAGAAGTTTAATTTTGGGGACTATCAAAATCAGACAACTCAGTTTTCCAAAGGTGAAAAATCATGACAATTTTTGTGTGACATGACTTGGTTAAAGGATGAATACTGAAGCAGCAGAGTGACTACAAGAGGCAGAATGGAGTAATTTT
Source organism: Toxostoma redivivum (assembly GCA_013397375.1). Taxonomy (NCBI): domain Eukaryota; kingdom Metazoa; phylum Chordata; class Aves; order Passeriformes; family Mimidae; genus Toxostoma; species Toxostoma redivivum. The sequence goes on from VXBI01014846.1 coordinate 401,356, forward strand.
CTCAGCCAGAGAAACAAGTCTGGCCCAAGAATATGTCTTTGGAAATGCTGCATGGAAACTGCAGTCATGTTTGAGTGTTACTGTTATATGTTAGCAAGAACTGAGAGTGGGTTTAGCGTGAGCCTAATTAACGACCTCTCATCCCTACTGTGGACTCAGATATTCCCTGCTGGTATGCTCCAGGTTGTTTGCTCTTTTGCCCCATGCTCTCCCAGGTCACAAGGCTCAGATGTTTGCTGATAGGAGACTGTCACTCCTCAGCCTAGCCATTAAACTGGGACTGAAATAGGCCCCGAAAACAGAGTGGAGGGAAAGGCTCTAGACTCAAGTAGCTTGCCATTGTGTACTGCTTATTAGTCAGGGAGTATCCAATCCAGTGTATTCCCATTGTGTTAACAGCTTCCTGCTGCTCTGGATGTTCATTAGTTTGCCCTGGATTTGCATTAAGTTTGGTAATTGCTTTAAGTGAAAAATAAAATTTGTTTTAGCTCAATAGGAAGCTCAAGATATACTTGCTGGGTCTGACAATATCTTAAAAATAACAAAATAATATGATGTCCTAGTAGCTACTGTGATTTCACAGAACCATAGAATCATTATTGTTGGAAAAGCCTTCCAAGGTCATCAAGTCCAATCTTTGGCCAATCACCACCTTGTCAATTAAAGCATAGCACTGAGTGCAATGTCCAGTCATTTCCTGAGCACTTCCAGGGATGGTGACTCCACCACTTCCCTGGGCAGTCCATTCCAATGCTTAACCACCTCTCCGTGGAGAAATTTCTGAAACTTCATTTCCATGGTTGTTTGTTCAGCTGCCAGAAGAGAGTTGCAGTTTATTGAAACTTGTCATTGTCTTCTCCAAATTGCAACCTCGAACACAGTGTGGCACATCATTTGTTTCAGCCTCTTTCCTCAGGGAATGTAATTACAACTGGCAAAGGATGGTGGGAAAGCTGGGCCCCTAGTGGATTCCAGAGCTGTCCAGGGTCCTGACACGTAAGAAACAGCAAATTGTGTGTGGTGAGGTGGCCCTGGCTGGGGCAGGAGGTGGACTGGATTATATGAATTCTATGATGCTAAAAGTAAGGCAAGGCCTTTGTGTGAAATCAGTTTTCAGACTCTAATGCATAACTGTGCTATCTTGGTCTTAGGTTGGGTTGGGTCCCTGAGGCCTGGCCTCCCTGTTTGGCTGCACTCTCAGTTGAGGAGTGAGCCCCAAAAGTACTTTCACAGAATCATTCAGGTTGGAAAAGACCTCCAGGAGCATCGATTCCAATCTTTGAATGGTTTCTACCTTGTCAACTAGACTGGAGTATTGAGTGCCACATCCAGGTGTTTCTTGAACACTTCTAAGGATGGTGATTCCATCACCAGCCTGGGCAGCCCATTCTAGTGCCTGACAAACCCTTCAGTGAAGAAATTAATCCTGATGCCCAGCTTGAACCTTCCCTGGTATAGCTTGAGACCGCTTCTTCTTGTCCTGTTGTTTATTACCTGGGAGAAGAGCCCAACCCCCACCTGGCTGCACTGTTTTCAGGTACTTGTAGAGAATGGTAAGGTCTCCCCTGAGCCTCCTTTTCTCCAGGACAAACACCCCCACCTCCCTCAGCTGTTCCTCACAGGACTTGTGCTCCAGACCCTTTCCGAACTCTGTTGCTCTTCTTTGGACAAGGCTTCATGTAAGCTTGCAACAAATTACATTTTCTGATTACATTTAGGGAAGCTATACCCTTATATAATGAAATAGCACTTTTCCCCATTTTAATCTTATGTTGCTAAGTGTTTTATTATTGATGTAGAAGTGACTGTTGTGTATTCAAATCAGTCATGTTAAGTTATTCATTAATCATTCACATGCCTCTATATGAAAATAGCTTTTAAGGCATTTTGTTTTCATTACCAGAAAAAATAAATAGCTAATGGAAGCTTCATTGGTTCTGTAATTGCAGTAGTTATTCTCCCTTACCTCCTTGGCCTTCTAAACTTCTGTTTTCATAACCTTTAGACATAACATTAGATGGCATTGCACTTCCCTCTAATTGTTCCTTATTTGGTAAACATGGCTTTTTAAACACATTGGTAGTCACTCATTATATGTAAATCTTTTGATGATGCTGACCTCCTTTCTGACTTTCCAGCAAGAGCTTTTAACCTTGGCTCTACTTCTTTGCAGCAAGACTGTCCCTGAAGAAAGTGTTCTAAATGTAGACCTGTACTATTGCTTAATGTGCAGTCCTTGAAATTCTTTGTGTTATTTTCTTTGTGTGCTGTTATTTACTTTTCAAGTCTCATGTGTCAGCTATTCATTTCTTATTAGTTACATGAGCCAGATGTGCCATATAGTTTTCTGTGTGAAGGATAGACTAAAATTTTCAAAGTTTTCAAAGTCTGAAGTCTGTCTTAAAAGTTATGTTTTGCCTCCTTATCTATAAGGAGAAACTTTCTTACGAGGCTTAATTTTTCTCATTAATAGAGGAAAAAAAAATGGAAGTGTGCAAGTATTAACATATAAGCAGTCTTTCCACACTGCTGAGAAACCAATCTCAGTGTTTAAACTCTGCTCAAACTCTAATTGCAAATTTCCTGGATAGCTCAATCCTTGCTACTTGTCTTTGATGTCTTTTTAACCAGTGGATCTTAAAAGATGGCAGTGATTCATCTGAACTATGCAGAGGTAACAGAAAAGGCAAGGATCACTTGTTGATGAGAGGATCTTTTCCTTGTAGAGGTTCATTGCATGAGGTACTGTCAAAATGGAAGTGTGTTGCTACTTTGATACCTCCCATCATAACTAAATCCATATTTTGATGCCTATATAAGTTGATAATTACCTTTGCTGTACATGCTTATTCATGTCAATGGGATCAAGAATTCAGAGATCCACTCCTTTCTGTAAGTGTTATTGTCCTTTCTACAAGTAGGATTGGAAACCCTTTTTATTTTTATGAGCTGAAACTAGCCTTATTTATTGCATATACTGTGTCTTGTTAATAAGATTTTGAAGAACATGAAATTGTTGATAAATCCTTTGTAAAACTGGGAAAAGTAAACAGTACCACTTACTGAGCAATAGTTGGTCTTGCAAAATTTCCAGATATCTTCCTTGCTGACTATGTGTTGTCCCACACTGCCACGAGAGAGCAATTCTACATTGTTTACTTATTCCTACACCAGATATAAGTAAGCAGATACCCTGCAATTTTCCCTATTCTCTTTTGGTTTCTGCTTGCTACTCAAACTGTGCATCTTGAAATCGTGGAGGGAGAAAGTACAGGCAGAGCTGGAGGACTTGTCACTTGGCAGTCATATTATTTGTTTTTGTCTTCATTACTCTACCTGGAATGTAACAGTTATTTACTTTAACAAAGGCTTTTGCGCATGAGATTTAGCATGTGCCTATGGAGGGTAACTTCCTCAGCCAGGATATTGTGCACTGCAAGGCAGGAGATTAACTGCCTTGATGTTTATACTGCACTTTCCCAGGCCTGCAGAAAAACTTGTTAAACTGTCATAATATAACTGCTTGTGTTGTTTGATAGATTACCATGACATTAAAAATGTCGTTTTCTGCCTGAAAGTGATGATTTGTGTTCATTCTTGTTTTCTTGGAAAACTTGAAAAGGTTTTGGTGCGCTTTTTTTGTCTTAAGCTTGGACCATTTTATTAAGACAACCCTAGTGTTTACAGGTTGATGCACAGCTTTTTCTCTTCTGCTCAGATTTAAGAGCAGATTTAGGAACAGGGAAATAAGTGCTGGCATACCTGCTGTTCCTGCGTGTCTTTCTGCCACCTAGTGCCCATGATCTGGGAGGTTGTGTGAATACTGGACAGTGCCCACATTTAACCTGAGATTCATTCAGCTGAAATGTGAGAGGGAGGCTGTTGTGTACCTGCCTCTAAAGGGGCTGGAAAAGCAGAGCAGGGCTGACAATCCCATCCAGAGGATGGTGGTGTCCTCTGGGCCTCATGGCATCTCATGGCAGGAGATGTGGGAAAACGAAGGATTTGCTGAGTGGTCCTGTGCATGTTGGAAGAGTTTAGTGCTTTATCCTATGGCTCAACATTTAGCCTTATCATAGAGGATTTAAAAAGAAGAAATCAAATGAGTCACTCAAGAGAATGTGATAAGGGAAGCCAACAAAAGCAGTTGTTTATGGATTCTGGTTATGCTGGTCCTCAAGGAATTTGTACACTATTTTTCCATTTTCTACCATTTACATGGGATTGGGTGACTCCACAGAACATTTAAATGCAGCTATTTAGGAGGCAACTTAAGTTTTTCTTGAGGTTTCCCAGCTGTGGAAATGTTGGAAACTGTAACATCACCCAGAACGAGACACACTCTCCACCCCCACAATATCACCAAATGGCATTTTCCTTTTATAGGTTTTAAGTCAAAATTTGTGGTCCTAACTCATTGCAGGTTGTGAAGTTTGGATCCAGAAATCTTGCAGATCTTTGGAATTTCTCACCTATTTATTCTTTTTGTCTTGTCAGGGAGAATACCCAGAGCATTTATTGTTTAAAATACTGTCTATGATATACAGTCAATAGTCTGTTCCAAACTACAAATGCGGTTTTGTTTGTTTATTTTTTCCATAATCAATCCCCACACTGTGCTGTCCTTGGCTGTGTGGAGGCTGACTCTATTGAATTAAATACCACATCAGCAATTTGAAATTTTCCTTTAATTCTGAGCAAGTGCTACCTTGCAGTGACATCATGCTGAGTAGCTGTTAAAGATCACACCATTTTGAAGTTCCTACTTAAAGTACAGCTGGAGCTAAAAGTGACTGCCAGCTTAGTCACTGCTACTCCGTGGTTTATGTGAATAATACTGCAAAGTGTTCTCTCATTAGTGTGTGGCTGCTCTGCAGTTCATGGATCCTTTTGGATAGCAGAGCTATTCCTGCAGCAGCACAGCAATGCATTCAGTCTTCCAAGTTGTCTTTTGTAACCCTGTGTCCCTACGTAAATGGTTCCTGAGGTTCTAATCTCATGAAAAACAATACTGCCTAAAGTACATATTTGTGAAGAGCACAAAGTTTGCATAACCTTGAATGCTGAATTCCACTTCAGGGCTGAATAAAGACACCACTGTCATGGCTGAGACATGTGGACCTACAGAGGAGTTTGTCCCACCTGGAACAAACAGTGAGCTTCAGGTTTCAGCATGTACTAGTTGGCAGTGCCAGAACAAAATGAAGAAGGTGGCTGGAGGTCCAGTGTGGGATCTCTTCCTAATCTACTTTTATAGTTACTGCCACCATTTCGTAATAATCACATTTTAATCAGAGTCCCACCTGTTCCAGTGAGAGAGAGTAGGTTTAGACTAGATATGTGGAATTTGAGAATTATTTCTGTGAGGGTGGTGAGGCAGTGGAACAGGTTGCCCAGAGGAGTTGTGGGTGCCCCATCCCTGGAGGTGTTCAAGGCCAGCTAGGTTTGGATGGGGCTCTGAACACCTGGTCTAGTGGAAGGTGTCCCTGCCCAGAGGTTTTGGAACAAGATGATCTCTAAGGTCCCTCCCAACCCAAACCATTCTGTGATTCTGTGTCTGTTACCTTGCTGTCACTGCGTCACTCCTTGCTTTGGGCTTCTGCACTGGTTAGGATGTAATTGGTAACTGGCTGGAGAGGAGTGAATGAAATGGAAAGAACCACAGCCCCCCTCCCATTACCCTGTTGGGAATACTCCTTCCCTGGCACTGATGGGTTTTTGTCCTCAAGCTGTCATGTCTTGACAGCTCCGTAGGCAGAACAAAGGGGCTCATCAGACCGAACATGATTGGTAAACAATGAAGAAGGAGCTTGTGCCGCCCTGCAGCATCTGACAGTGTGAAAAACCACTGTGAACTCTCAGGGTTTTGCTGGCTCCTTAGGAAATTCAGTAGAATTTCACCCTTCTCATCAGGATGCTGCCTTCTCAAAAAGGGCAGCAAAATCACAGCATCTCTTTCAGATTCAAAATGGTTATTTAAAAGATAAATTATTCTAATTTATGTTCTCAGTGTTTTCAATGATTTTTGTATCTTCAGCATTACATCAGAATACTGTAGCTTTTCCTGTTTTTCCAGTAAGAACTTGCTTTCTGATTAAAGTCTTTGGCAGTGAGTGGGCAAAAAATTAGTGCATTAACAACCTAACAATGAAATCAAAGTGATTTAGAGTAGGATTATCTAAAATGATTTTTTGTTAGTATGCGTAATGTTCTATTAACTGATGACAATGATTTATTTCTACTTAGATGAATGATGAAACTAATCAGTGAACTGCTTGAGAGATGCTTTGTTAAATTAGTCCTATATTCAATTGGGAGTCTTTAATCTATTGCTCTGTGTGCTTATTTGTCATTGACTTTGCAGAGGGATGTGCAAGTTCTTCTTTTGTTTACATGAATATGAACTAGAACACCTTGACTGATTGTCAGTAGAGTTTCATTGTTTGAAAAGGGGAAAATGAGACAATGGGGCCTTCCTGTCTTTGGTTTTTTTGGGAGATACCTTTTAAAAAAATGCCTTACACAACTCATTTAATAAATTATTTGACTTATGTTTACAAGGAAATTCATCCTGCTTATTTCCAATATGCAAAGTGTTGCTATTTAAAAGTATTTGGTAATTATTGGTTAATAATGGGGATAAGTTGGTGATTTCCTGGTACATTTTCTCTATCAGACTAAATAAACTGAGGCTGGTTTTTTCCAGTCCACCCACAAGACTCTGGCCATTCATAAAAAAATTAATGAATGAAGAAAATAACATATGTGTTAACAATGAAAACAACGGTTTCAGGAAGCTAATACTAGTGGAAATGCTTTTGTAACAACTATGCTGCCTAAAGCAGCATTTGTTAGGCTAGTTTAGAATTCTAAGGAGAAAAGCAGCTGAGCTTTTTGTGACCATTCAGCATAAATGACAGCTGGGTCCCTTTGCACTGTCAACTATGAACTCATAATTTACCTAGCAAAGTGCTGTGATGTGGAAAGTAAAGAAGGAAAGAAAGCATTAGAAGGTTTTGCAGAGAGAGGAAAAAAAAAGCCATGTATTTCATAGTTGCTTATGGGCAACACTTTGGTCTAGGACTTGAGCAAGTTTTGTGTGACTGGAAAGTTTTATGTTTGTTTGGACAAAGAGTTCCTGGAATGTCCCTGCAATCTCAGCAATAACACAGATATGTGATTTGAACGGCTGAAAAAAAGTCAAGAGCAAGATAATAAATGCAGATTTCTCCCAGGTCATCCTAAGTGATTGCTCTTTATTAAGCTCAAAGCACCAGAAATACCACAAGCAACAGAGACAGTTAATCTTTTGGACTTTGCAACCCCCTACACGCTGGTCATGGCCCTGGAATGATGTCTTTTGCTTAATGTATGTAGAAAGTTTAAAAGTGTGTTCTTCTGGAAAATAGGCCATTGAACATTTTAAGCTAAAGGATGCTGTGTAGACTGATGTCTGTGCCATGTCCTGAATCCTCAGTACTTTGCTAAGGGAGGCAAAAGTGTCTGTGGGCATGGTGGCTTTCCACAAATAGCTGTGTTCAGCCTGGTTTTCCTCCTGTGTCCATTGAAGTGGATCTCCACAGATTATGCAGAGGGACAACCACCATGATGATATAATCTGCCCCTTCTACTTTCCTTTGGCTTCTTCACATCACCTTGTCAGACCTGATCTTGGTCTTTTGCTTCTTAGACTCCCTGAAGTGATACCTAGTCCAAAATTGTGTGATCCAAACTTGGGAAATATTTTGTTGTTAATCAGTAGCTATAGCATGGCAGGTGTGATTAAGTTGTTGCATTGTGAAACTCGTGGAAATTTATAGGCTTGGCTAATCCTTTGTTTTAAGGGAAAGGGTATACTATTCTGAAATGAATAGGCTGTTTGGACAAGAGCCACCAGGAGTGAACAGGACTAAGCCACCAGTTTACTCAACAGGACTAAGCAGTAAGTGGGGGGAAGAAGAATTAGAATGATAAGCAAAAGATATAGGTAGCAAATAAGGGTTTGAGTAATGAAAAATTAGTGTAATTTGGAGCCAATATATGTTGATGCCATTGTTTGTTAGAATGTAGAAATTGTATATATTTACAGAAATTGTGGATTCCCACCACACTCCCTACTTCGCATAAACTAAAATAAAATACAGAACTACCTCACCTTGGTGTGGGAATTTTCTGTACACACCAGGTAGCAAGCCTGTGTTCAGGATAAGAGAAGGACAAGAGTTTCAAAACTTCATCAGCTTTTGGAAACCAAAGTATGTATGCAAACAAGAACTGGTATCATCCCTGAGCAGAACAGGAAATTAGCCTCTCTTGAAGCAATCTCAAGCAATATTAAAGGCTGTTTGCAACTCACAGAATTTGGAAGCATTTAGTAACTGCTAAATGTCTATTTAGGGGGCTCTAAAGGAACTGAATTTATATAACAATGTCCACTACTCTTAAAAGCAAGAGTTAATGTCTGCTGCCTTTGTGGTTTGGCACAGCCTTTGTATAATAACCAGCTGTCTTGAAAGGAGCTTTGATGCACCTTTAAGAAAGGTACTGTTATGTATAGAACATATCTAGTCGACATTTCCTCTGCTTCCCACTCCATCCCTTTACAGAGAATGTGAGTTTTCATTTGATGAGGGTCATCTCAGAGACAAGATGTCCTTTGAATCTCAAGATATTCTCCAGATTCAGAAACTGTAAGTTAAAAAATGTTCTTGAGAAGGCAGATGCAGGACAAGAATTCAGCTGCATATGCAGTACTGCTCTGCTGTGCTATCAGTACATTCCTAACCGTTGCTGGGTCTCAGGAAACTAAAATGTACTTTTCTGCTTAAGCATATCTTAATCCAGAGTTAGTTTTTTCATTAAAAACAGGTTGTGACTTTATAGAAGCTGAGCAAAGTCTAGTTTGCAGAGAAAGTTAGTAAACAAGTAAATGTAGGAAGAAGAGAAAATAAGACAGCAGGAATAAGTTCTAAAAATTGCAGAGTCTGTGCTGTAATACTGGGTCTGTTTTCTGGACCATGTCCTGTATTGCAATGCCTGGTGAATGTATGATGCAATGTCAGATGTTGCTCTGTACGTGCAAGTGAGGCCACCCAGAGAGAATAGTTCTGTGATGCTGCATCCTCTCTCCCTGGCATCTGTATTCTCTGAGTCCTGTGCAGCAACTCCTGTCTCTGCTGCAAAGTCAGGCGTTGGCAGGTTTGATAAATAAAAATCCCTGCACGATTTTTTTGCTTGAGGAGAATATAAACTCTTGTATTGTAGACAAATCACATTCTGTAACTAAATCAAACTGCTTTAAATTCACATGTCTCTTCACCACCTCTTTTTTCATATGCTGAGCTGCTCTGAAGTGCTGTGTGCTTATTACGTGACTGCCACAAGTTAATAAAAGGCTTGGGGCTGGCAGGAACATGTCCCATCCATAGTTTTGAGATCCTCTGGAATGAGGACTGTACAGATCTAATATATTTACTGTGTTTGGTGCCCGAGACCCCATGACCATTTGACTTTGCACTTTCATGCCCTGTTAAGCAGCTACAAGAGCTCCTCAGCTAAAACGATCCCATTCTAATTTTAATTCATGCTAATACTAATTTGTAATGTGTCTGGGCATCTGGCTGTTTAAGGAGCTGCTGTTAAGCTCCAAATATCTTTGCCTAAGGCTCTGGATTGACCTGTCTCAGCAACACAACCATGGAGAGAGCTAGGGTGACTCCAGATTCCCAGTACACTTCTGTCATCACAGCATTCCCTGTTCCTTCCTTCCTTTCTTCCTCAGAGGTGTCTCGTATACCAGCTCAGGGAGATCACTCTCATGGTTTTTTTCCCCTCTGTTTTCCTGGTTGTCCTTTTTCCCCTGTGTCCTTGCAGCTTGCCTGGAAGGCTGTGAGCTGCCTGACTTTGGTCAGTGTCTGCATCAGGACTTCAGGCAGTTTTGGTTTTTCAGAAAATCATCTTCTGGATCATGTTTATTGCATCCTGGTTTGGGGAGTGGGGATCAGACTGGTTCTACATGTACTTACCAGATAATTTCTGTACCTTTTTTTTTTCTCTCCACTCCTATTTCTCCTTTTTTTCTGTCACTTTGAGCCCTAACAGCTCCCTGGGTTCTCCAGGAGTGACTGCTACAAAGATGTTTGTGTTCTCCTCTGTAAAACTGGTCTTGTTTTGTGTTGCTAGGCTACTCCCTTCCAGCTGCCACTGAAGAAATGTTCCGTGGTGGGAAATGGTGGGATCCTGAAAAAGAGTGGCTGCGGCAAACAAATAGATCAAGCAGATTTTGTCATGCGGTAAGACAGAAAACTTAATGACACATTGTCCCCCCTTCCACCTGCTAAGCCTCAGACTTTACAAAGCCGTTCAGTTGGGATTAATCAATGATGATTTGCTTTGTTGCCCTGCCTTTGCAGGATCCTTTACAAAAGCAGTTTGGGTCAAAGTGTGAGGAGAGGCAAAAAAGGAGTTTTGGCTTGGTTCTGCAAAGGGATATGGGGTGTTGGGACAATCTGCTGGTCAGTAAAGTTGTGACAGCTTGTGCAGTGTCTCAGGGAGGTTCTGAGGAGCTGCTTTTTTCATCATTTATGCAGGGACAGCCAGGGTGCTTGATCCTGCTCTGTGCACTGTCCTCTCAAACTAAATGCCATGTATGCAACCTGTGGAACTCAGAATGAGTAGGGCTCATTTATAGGGCAAGGCTTGAGTTGGTCAAAGCAAAAATCTTCCTTGTTTCTTCTTCCCTCAAGACTGAACTGTGACTGACTGAGGAAAGGCCAAACCTCTTCCCTTGATGTGAGGTTTTTGCGTTTTTCACATTTCCTTTCCTTCCAGCCTTCTTTAATTTATAAGAACCTGTCAGGAGAGATGTTGAACCACCTACTGCTTTTGTGATTAAATTTGACACTTTCTAGGTCTGTGATCCTTAAGGAAGAAAGACAGAAATTAGTTCCTCCCTGATAAACATGAACAAGAGAAATATTGTCAGGGAGAAATTGGAGGAATGCTCCAAAACAGATGAGAATTGGAGTTTCTTTGAGTTTCTGATGGATGCATAATGAGCACCCACTATAACAAGTCTCCCTATTAGATCCTGATGGCTTATTATAAAACCATACAAATTTGCTCTAAACCATTGCTGTAATTTCTGCTTTGCATCTCAAAGACCAAAAATGCCTTCATTATTAAATGCCTGTTATTGCAAAGAAATAGAACCAATTAAAGGCAAACATATACTTAGAACATTTACAGAAGAGAAGATGTAAAGCACAGGGGGAGAGAGTAGCACCCTGATTGCCATTACTGCAAAACTCCTTACGTGTTCCATAGACTAAATACAAGAAACTGCAGCACATATGCCGTGGTTATATTTTCTAGAAAATTAGAATGCTGTAGAAGCAAATCTGTTACAAAAACAACAGAAGTTTAAAAACAACAACAAAAAACCCACCCAAAACCAAACAAAACCAACAAAAAGCCCCCCAACAAAACACCAGCCATTTTAGCTTGATTATAGCAAACCAACCTTGATATGTACAGAGTTTGTTTTGATTTAGAAATAAGTGATAGGGAGAATCCTGCAAAAATCCCAGTCATTGTCTGCAGGCTCTGTTGTATTAGTGATATGAAATAATTTTAATGGAAAATTTAGTTGATGTTTTCTAGATTTCATTTCTTTAATCTAAGAGCTGAGAGACAAGGAGCACAATGGTGACTTCCATAACACTTTTCATTTTATTGAAAATAAATTTGTGTAATATCTTCAAAGTATTTCTGCAGTGTGCAGTGTCCTGCAAGGTTTTGCCCTGGTTTGTTAATTCCCTTCACGTGAGTTTTGATTTTGCTTATGTATATTTCCATAAGCTTTGTCATGTGAGAGAAGATGGCTGCAGTCATATGTTGTAATTGCTAAGGTTATTTAATGAGTTTAAACTCATCTGGTTGCTGAGCATCTTCTACAAACTCAGTTATTCCAACACAGAGATTAAAAGAGCAGCAGTTTTGAGCCCCTAAGGCATAGCAAGCTGCATATGCAATGAGAAAGGTGAAAATGGTCTGCATGTTCAGGTATTGTGGCTATAATGGGCCCTTCTGATTTTCAAGTTTGTAATTCTTATTTCTAAGGAAAAAAATATTTCTCCCCTCCCTACCTGCTAATGCTTATTTTAAGAGAGAAGTGTTCAGCAGTAGTCCTAAGCCATGTTTTAACTCTATTTTTCATCTACTTACTTCTCAGTACCAGATATAACAGTAAGAGAATTAAAAATAAAGTTTCTTAGTATGAGCCTTGTGCTTTGGTGTGTTCCTCACCTGCAGAACACTCAGCATTCTGCTGACCTATTCAAGAAAATAATTAGGAAGGTCAAGCAACAGATTTCCTGCAGTTTCCTGTGGATAGTCTGGCCATTTCTTAATGTTTCCTGCACCATAAGGTGGGAATCAGACTTACTGATGAAAGGAATTAGATGTATTTAAATAATGCATCTGTGACTGGCATATGAAAGAATTGTCACTATTTAGATGCTGAGATGATAAAAACTAGGGTGAGGTCTTAGTCCTTCATAGTGCTTTTAAATCAACTTTAACCAAAAATACTTCCTTAAAAGAGTGCCTTATGAGCTTTTGTTTAATCAAAGCAGAGAGCATTAAATTGTGATCTGTCAGAGGTATATATGCCACCTCTCTACCCTAAGGCAAATCAGCTATAAATCTTCCTTCACAAATATTTGTTTGACTTTTATTCTATTTTACTTTATTTTAAGGAACTCTTTCTTGTTAAGATTTTATCATTTATTGTGTCTGAGAATTAAAATTTCCCTATGCTTCTAGCTTTTTTCCTTTTTCTTTTCTCCTTTTCCTTTTCCTTTCTCTTCATGAATGACTGCAGTTTCTGAAACCTCTTATTTTTATTATTTTTTTCTGTCTTCTTTCGAAATTGTCTAGCTTCTCTTAATTTGTGGTAGAGTGAGCTAGAAGCTGTTTCCTGACTGAGATCTCAATACATTGTACACATCTTAACAAATACAGACATGAAGAGGAGAAAATGTTCCTGGAAATTTTGTATTTCTTGGTGAATGTGATTTAATTAATCTATGTTCTATGTAGGTAGGACATTGCTGTCCTTTTCCTTGGCATTTCTTGATGATGAGAATTTAAGGTTTTGAGAGCTGGAATTTATATGCACGTATAGAAGCTGATACAGCACCACTGTGGTTTTGGTTGCGTTGGGGGTTTTTTTGCTGTTTTGTTGTTGTTTTTTGGTCAGTTTTGGTTTGCTTGGTTAGTTTTTTTAATGAGTTAACAAAAACTGCAGAGAGAAAACCTCAAACCCCAACAATGTAAACACCTAAAAGCCTTTCTCTGAAAAAAATTCTAAATTCTGCTTGTCTTTGAGATTCATGGTTTCATTTTTTGCTTTTTAAGCATTCCAAATACTGTTCATGTCTTTGTTTTAAAGGAAAATTTGAAACGAAAAATGTTTGGAAAACAGTTTTTTAGTGTAAATTTTATGTATTGAGTAGATTTCTCCTGACTAATTTTTGGGGCAGTGCATAGGCTTGGATACTGTTTGAATGTATCTTCATCTCCTGCACCTTCCTCCTTCTCCTAGGTGTTTACAAGGGAGCTTTTAGGACTGTTCACTGTGTGAATGTTTCCCTCTAATTCTGGGGTTTTTTTGAGTCTTGATTCTCAGCTTCCCAAAGTAAATTTGCTCAATTGCTTTGGCTTTATTCTATTATTACCCTGCCCACCAGAACAAGATTGTGAGCAGAACTGAGATACATATATAAAAAGCCACCTATTTTTTTTTCTGTGTTTTCTCAATAAATTCTATAAGATGATGGTATCCCACAGTGTAATATTTAAAATGTCCGTTATAATGCCTGTAATACCACAGAGTGGTTTTATCAATCTGGAGCCTGATAGTTGTAAACAAGATAAAACAGAGTGAAAACCAGAACTTTCGAAGAGTTTGGATTTAAAAAAAAAATTCTTATAGATAGTAACAGCCTCTTCCATGGCCTTTCAGCCTGTCAGATATGTCAAGTCAGCCTTTGGATTTGCTTAGCAGCTACACAGATCTCATCTCTGCAAAAGGTTTTATTTCTCTATTTCCCCACAATCTGGTACAAAAAGGCTTTTAGCTGTGGTACAGTAGGGAACAACTGTACCCTGGTCCAATAATACAGGATTTTTACATTTTCTGAAGCCTATCAGTCCTGAATGTCATTTAAAATCTTGACTGTCTTTGTGTGCAGGTGCAACCTTCCTCCTCTATCCAGTGAATACAGCAAGGACGTTGGATCCAAAACCCAACTGGTGACTGCAAATCCCAGTATAATTCAGAAAAGGTAGAGAACAAGTTTTTCCTTTTCTGGTTGGGGATAGACAAAAAGAAAAATTCATCATATGTGTTACAGAAATTAGTACATCAGAGTTGTGTTCTTAATAGTCTCATCCTGGAAGGGGATCTGGAAAAGGTAAAACAGGCAATGGTTTGGTGTTAGGTGAAATAATTAAAGGGTAAACTTCAGATCCTTCCAGCATAAGCAGGGAAGCTAAGGGAGGTGCATAGTGATGGGTGCCCCAAACTGGTGGTCAGGCCAGCTGGCTGCTGTATCCCACAGTTAATGAAGATGCTAATTTGGGTTTCTCTGCTTCAGCAGAGATTACCTCTGAGTACTCACTGCCTTTGCATTATTTGTTTGATACTGACTTACAGAGTATAAAATGGGTTAGGATGGAGCTGCTTGGCAGGGTGTGATCATACAAGCTTTGCTTTCTTAGGAAACTGGGACAAATTTGTGTTGTTTATTAGAGTTGGTTGAAATTTTCCAAATGTCAGTCACTGATGAGAGTGGGGGAGAGGGAATGGGGAAAAAAATGTCAGTGCTATCTTTGATTTCGTCTTCCCGAATTTTAATTGCCATGTTTGTTGTTTATCATCTGGACTGAGGTAGGTTGTTCTCAGGCAGAACAAGATCTGGTAGTAACCTGCCATGGTCACTGAAAAACACAAGAGAGAAGATGTGAACCAAGGGGATGAGCAGGGAATGATTAGGCATAAAGAAATGTATAATGTGAGTGCTGAGAGGTGAAGGATTGTGAAAGGAAGAAAAGCAGGGAAATTAAATACATAGTAGAAAGCCAGGTGTTTTAAAAGGCACTGGCTTGGAAATGGATGCTTGATGGCATTTAAATGTAATATTTTTCCTCTCTTTCAGGAATTGAAGGGTTCTCTAGTTTTGTGTGTGGAAGAGATGACAGTCTTTGACAGAGTAGAGCAGAGAGGGCGAGCAAGAGGGAAATGGAGCAATAATGAGCTTCAAGAGCTGACTGCTGGCAGAGTGCTGAGTAGGAGAAGGCACAGAAATGCTTGTGGGATGAGATCAAATCAATCCAAGCAGAATTGGCAGGGGATGGCACCAGGTGCCAGGCAAAACCAGGGAGTTACTCAGGGCAGTGAATCTGAAGACAGGCAATCTGAAAATCCTGTGGTATGTAGATGGCCAATTGATTTATGAAGTGGAATGAAATGGCCAGAACATCCCATCAAGGAAAGATCAGTTTGACCATGGCATTTGGGATGAAATGAAGAGGAGCAGTGTGAAACACAACCTTACAGAGAGTTTTACAGTTTTCAAGACAGAGAGTTATTTAACTCAGGTGTATTTGTTTTGCACCTTCCCCTCCATCAAGGTCTGGAGTAGAAAGCTGACTGTAGTTACTATTTTTGAACAGAAAAGGAAAAGAATTTTAGTGATGCTTTGAGGAGACTGTGGGGCAACACTGGAGAGACCACAGAGTTCTCCAGCAAGAGGGGAAGGATGGAATGAGGAGATGGTTGAAGAAGCAGATGGGGAGAGCGATGTGCTACTTTGTGAGGGATGGATACCACAAGGAGGAGTGGAGGGGGGTGGGAAATGGGAAAAAAGAGAGGAAGGAAACAGGATTGTGATTAATGTCAGCTTTCAAAGTGAGTGGATAGTAACTGTGATGCAAGACCTTGGATGAGGTAGTATAGTGGAATGTATGTACATGTGTATTGATTAGGGGGAGATACACAACCAGTAACTGAAAATGTCACAGGGAACAAATTCATAGCACTGAAAACTGGCAGAAGCCTCCTTTGAGGCTTTGCTTCCTCTGCCTGGTCAGGAAGAAATGTTTTAATTTTTAAATATTTTTAAATTATGGACTGATGTTTCCTGTGTTTTGCCCAAAGTCATTATTTTATCTCCTGTGTGGTAAGTCAGAGTGGGGAAAAAAGGTTATATCTTGAAAGTTAAAATTGGAAAAAAGACTACAACTCTGTCATCACTCATATGGAAAGAAGCTTTTGTAGGAATTAAGGCTGCTTATACATCCAGACTTTCATGAAATTCAAAGACATTCAGATTTGTGACTGATGTATCTGTTTCTAGGCTGTGAGTTAGCTAGCATCACATAATGGGATTATTCATTGTCATTCTTCCCCTTCTCTTGTCCTTACTTGAAGTACATTGATATTGATGAGGCTTGACATCTCAATTATCTCTCAAGTGTCTTATGGCAGGTTTAGTGAATTGGTCCTGCAACACCATTCACGGTTTCTAAAAGATTTACCCTTACCAGATAATTTGTGGTGACACATGTTGAGTAGGGCAAAGTTTTCATACCAGAGATGTGAAAACAATTTTCTGTGTGGTTCTAAAACCAGAATTAGTGCCTTTGGCAAAATCAAATTGTTGGCAGTTGTTATTGCAGAGATACCACCATTTCCCTTAGGAGATTTAGCACCTTAGGATGGAAGACTCACAATTTTAATCTAGGAGTACCTTGACTTCAAAAACAGCTTCTAAACATTGCTTTTTGCAAAATTTAGAGATCAAGTTCCTACTCTGTTTTCAGCAGGAAATGTGACTGTGCAGGTAGTAGAGTTTTCACTTGTGAAATATTTTGTCCATTCTCATTTGGGTTTGAATGTCCTATCCTTTGAATGTCCTACTCGTTTGGGTTTTGAGAATGTCCTACCCTAACTTCAATTAGTACAATACAGGAGAACTGACAGTAGATGTACTGTGGCAGAAATTTTCCAGTTTAAGAGGATGTGTGTTGACTGTCCCAATTTCTTGTCTAAAATTTTTCACAGATGTCTCTCTTCAGTTAATATTGGAACTCACAGTCCTTCACTCCTGTGTAAAACTCCTTTTTCCACTTTGCATTCAAAACTCAACTTTTCTGTCAAAGCCTGTTTTAAGGTTGCAGTTGGGATTGAAATGTTGCATAAAGCTGCTCCTGGGGCCAAGGTGACCTCTCCCACCTTCTACTCCTGAGTATTGTTGTGGGACTGCAGTCCCAAATTTTTGATGTTTCCAGTTCATTCCCCTTCCATCGTACTCAGCTTGGCTTCGTCTGCAGGGAACCACTTTGTAAGCAGAAGATTATTTTATATTTGTTCTGGGTTTTATTTTCTTTCCAAGAGTAGCTGCTCTAAGTCCCTCACAGAAAAGAAGCAGTGGATAGAGAGACCCGTGATGTGCCTACAGCCATTCTTAAGACTCTGAGAAAAACCAACAAGGTTATGTCACTTACAGAGGTTGTATCCATATTCTGAATTCTTGTCTACAGCTGTGGAGAGGGATGAGTTAGTGACCACAAAAATGCTTAACAGGCAGTGATGATTTTTGACCAATAGCAGAAGATTTTTAACTAAGAAATACAGAGAATTTGTGGATGTGGATTATTATCTGTTTCTTAAGTCACTGCATCTGAGCTGTTTAGGAGAAGCAAATTTTAATTTCTTATCATCTTCAACAACTCTTGTAAATGCCATACAATAATAATTTGTCTAAACTTCTAATTAGATCTACATACAGATGCTGTTTGCAGCAGTATTCCTTTCTAGTGCCATGTCTGCTTATCTATCTAACCTATGCACACTTTTACCCTCAATAGCATAGATGTAATACTCCAAATAGATGTTTCCCAGCATTCAGGGAGGTTTTAGTCCAGCTGATGTTTTTCAGTGAGTGTTTTATCCATGAGCTGTATGTTTATGGCCTGTGTGGAAGTATGAACTTCCATCACTGAATGGAAACATTTTCCTTTCAGTAAATTAATTCACCTTTTTGATCTCTGTGATATTTCTCAAGTTTTTGCTGCATCCAGTGTCTTGCACTAAATCATGATGAAGGAATGAGACTAAAGACTAACAAATGCAATTATTCTGCCTCTCAGCTTGGAAATGCCAGTTAAATATCACTGCTGTTTATTAGGTTCCCATGGATTTTGAGTGGGCTTAAATTTGCTTTCTAATGTCTCCTACATTTTAGAGGCAACTAATAATCTTGCCTAGATTCAGTCCTGAAGACATTTCTGAATCCAACTGACTTGGACTATTAGGAATAAAAAGATGGAATTGAAGCAATAATTTAATTTGATAAAAGGTTCCTTCATCTTTGATTAAACAAATGTACAGTATTATGTCTGTTGCTTGCACTCCTGAAAATGTTTCACGAGAATTCATCTTCAGTGTGTCTCCATATAAACACTACATATACTCTTCCTAGGTAGTTATATTATTATTTGGTAAATGCAAAAGATCAGAAAAAGAAAGGTAGAAACCACCGATAAAATATGTTCTTGAAGGAAAACCCTTCATGCTTATTTTGTCCTTTCTGTACAAGTCAAGTGATGGGAAGATTTTTCCCTGTAAAGTCAATTAGTCACCAGGTTTTAAATACTTCATGTAGAGGTTCTACTTTCATTCTGAGTAGCTAAATATATCTCAGATTATTTCATTGATAAGAAGTCCAAAGTGATAAGAATAATTATTTTAATTCACATCTTATGTTCTTTTACAAGAGACTCTGAACATCTGTGCCAACAGCAAAGGGATAACATTTCTGGGAAGTACTTAAGAGGCAAACCTGTGATAAACTCTTCTGTATATGCAGGTTGCTTGAAGCCCCATTTGTTGGTAATAATTTTTTTTCCTCCTCTAATATAAAGTTTCTTTAAAAATCTTTACATTTATAAATGATGCCTTACTTCCTCTTTGTGTGGAACATCTGCTTTTGTCCTTGTTTGAACAGGAAAGGAAGCAAAACTGTGGGGATGGAGGGGAACTGGCCCAGTGCAACCACCAGGCCAAAGACAGAGCCAGGAAAGAAAAATTCCAGGACTTCTGGTTTGCTTTTGCATTTTCTTAGCTGATGAACAGAAATACATGGAATTGGAAAAAAAGTCCTGCTCTATTGGAACAGTCTGTTGTTATTACAGCCATGCTTTGACCCCATTTAAATGAGTGGCTTTTACTCTCTTATCCACCTCCTCTTAACCACAAGATACAGCAGTGAGCAGGAAGAAGGAGATCTAGGAGCCCTCAGCCTCAAGGATTGTTGGGTTTAGAGGTGTCTCAAAATGCACCATTGGCTCCAAAGAGAAGAGTCAGGTGCTGTTGCTGAGATGAAAAGCAGTGGGGTGAAATTTTGGGTTAGGGAAATGGGAACTTGGAGGAAAAGTTATTTAATCTGGTAGGAGAAAAGAAGGGAGAAAGACTGAGAACAGTAAGAGTTTTCTGAAGATACATTTAGGGATGATACCTCATCAGTGAAAGCAATTATTAGATATTAGGAAAAACGTTCCAGAGAACCTGCAGAAGTGTCCATCTTACAGTAATTTAAAGAGTAAATTGATGTGGGGATGAAATGGAAAAATTATAAATGAGATTTCATGAAACCATGGTTTGATGCTTTTTCTTAATAATAGATGTTTTATTAGTAGTTGTCATAAAGTAGAGATTGAAGACACCAGGATTAAAATAATCCATTTGGATCTGTGATTGAAATATCCTCAAATTTCAATTCTACTGTGTGTTTATTGTAGGATTGGAGAGTAAAGGATTACTTTACACCCGCATTTGTAAGTTTCTTGTCTGGAATTTTGATGATAATCATCATTATCTCCATCATGAATGACATTTTAATTGCAAAATCTTTGCCTTACTGAAATCACCATGCTTGCTCATCTGTGGGGATATTCATTAGCACATTGTCTCACACGTTTTCACTTTCTTGGCAAGCTATGGCAGGAAGACTGTTCCTTTTCATTCCTCCCCCCTCTCCCACATCGTGGGGTCTTCTTCAGACCACTGTACCCCAGACTCTGCCAGCACTACCAAACAGAGAGACAACCAGCACTCTGACTTTCCATTATTAGGTCTGTGAAGTGGGAAAGCTGCATATGTCATTGAGCAAATAATGCTTTTAACTAAGATGTGGATCTTTTTATCCTTATAATCCTGCAGTAGGACTTGATATGAGAACTTCTAAATTCTACTACCAATATGTGGAATAGTTAATCAAGTGCCTTATATTTAAGTATGTGACTAGTATCTTCAAAATCAATTGGAATACTTTAGTGTCCTCTATGGACAACCCGGGATTTTTCAGAGTAACATCTCCAAAGGTTTTTAAGTGCCTAATCCATGTTTAGGTAACCAGTCTTTCTTTACAGTCTTTAATGTTAGCCTGTTTATTTTTACCAGTATTGCATCTCTTGGATATTTTCAGATACTGATTGGAAGACAAATGTGTATATATATATATATATTTCTTTCAAATGAAGATACAAGGCATCCTTCAATCTGAATGACTGCAGATAATGACAACACAGAAAACAGCTTCTTCTCTGTAGTCTGCCAGATTGTGACATTTCCACTTTTTCTTTTGTTCCTGTCCCTAAGTATCTTTCACAATTTGCAGCATCTGCAGCCATGTGATCCCATAAACTTAAAAGAAAACCTGCAAATTCAGATGGGCACAGAGTGTAGAAATGACCCTTATGGGCAGCAGGCCAAAAGCTTTAGATTAAAGCATACATGTCAGAGGCAGAGGGATTAATTAGGGTCTGTTTTCTTATTAAACAGCTGGGGATTGCTGAGACAACCACCTGAGAAGGCTGAATTAGTAGCACATGGAATAGATACTGAAAGAAAGGATAAATGGAGAGAGAAATGCTTGTGTGGAGTCCTTTAGGGCAATAATCCTCCTGTGCAGAACACTGTAGTGCTTCACAAATTTAAGAGATTTTTAGGGAAACCAGAAAGTAGATGGATCTTGAGAAATGTTTTTTCAGGAGTTTATAAGTAAATAGCCAGTATAATATCAGAACCACTAAGGAAGAATTTTTGGGACTTTTTCCCACATTTTCTTAGGAGATGGCAAAAAAAGCAAAGTAGTGCCTTAGGAGAAGCTTAGGTCAGATATTAGGAAAGATTTTTTTCATGGAAAGGGTTTTAAAACATTGGAACAGATAGCCATGGGGAGTCACCATCCCTGAAAGTGTTAAAAAAAATGTGTGCATATGACACTTGAGGACATGGTTTAATGGTGAAATTGGTGGTGGTTGATGGCTGGACTTGATTATCTGAGAGATCTTTTCAAACCTTAATGATTCTACTATTCTGTCAGGGTAGAGGGTAGAAGAAATCAAGGGCAGAAGAAATCAGTTATTCTGACTTAGTTTGGTCTACAGAAAGAATGGAAATGGTAAAACATTGAAGAAATATCTCCTAGAAGGTAACAAAGAAGTTAAATGGCATCATCATTGAGGGAGGAGTATTATTAGGGATTAAAACCCATTTTCAAAGCCAAGGTGTGCAAGATATGAAAGCCAGATTTCCAAGTCTGTCTCAGAAAGCTGTAAGTTGCTGATCCTGATTGATTTATGTTCCATGAGAATCCTTGTGAACAGCTTAGTTCTGACCATTCTAGAGTGTGTTTTTAAACTTAGAGGCAGGCAAGTGGGAGAAGAAAGTGCTGAGCAGCTCTACCCACAGGCTTATTACTGTTCATTAAGGTCTCTGGAGGAAATGTTCTGATTTTATTGTATAGATTTGTCTGTTTCACTTGCATGCAGGCTGACAGAATGAACAATTAGGTAGCTGTGTAAATGCAAAATGGGTAGAATATTTATGGAAGCCAGCATTTCAAAATGACACAACAGGGAGAAAAAGACAAGTTTTGGAGGTTTTTTCCCAAAATCTTTGTTCTTCTCTTCTGACTTAGTTGAATTTCTGAAGGTGGTCTGTGAGCAGCCAAGACAGTGAGTTGTGATTGCAGGATGCTCTTCTAATGGTTTCCCTGGTCCTCAGGTGGGATTTTGTAGTGTAAAGGGATTCAAATAAACATGTAATGTGTGGCCTAAAGGGGCATCAGTTCATCTGCATCTTCCACCAGAGAGCTTAATAGCAGGAATTCCTCTGCAAGAGGACCTCAAAAGGTGGATGGTGGCATCAGGGGAGACAGTTTAGTGAAGAAAGAAGTCCTTCTATCTGTGGTATGTTCCAATTTTCCCAAAATGTAAATGGAGAAAAACACAGCAGAGATGTCTGCATTTTAGGATGGGATGTAAGAGACTATTGTGATTATTTGCAAACAAGGAAGACAGTTATTTCAATTTCTGGTTCTGTTTTCTGACTAAGAAAAAGACTTCTCATGAATTCCACCAACACACAGGACATATCAAGGGATGGTGTGTTGATTTGAGCTTTACTTCCTGTCAGTTTTGTCATCCCTGTGAGACTGAAAGTTTTCAGTGTATTTGCTTGTGTTAATTAAAACCTGACTGTCTGGGCAATAATCGTAAAGCTCAGGTTTCCATAAGTTTAAATTTAGAAAAATTAGAATACGAAGCTAGATCAGTGTGTAGACAGCTTGTAATGTTGACCTGTGTTATTAGCAGCTAATAAAAGATGGTGCTATAAAGTGGGACTATAAAAGATCTCCAATAGAGTAATTTTAACACTCTCCCTTGAGTATGTGACCATACAGCTGTAAGATCTGGCACTGCTGATTTTGGCAGCTGTCTCTGCATTTGGATCACTTGTGCACTTCTCACTGAGGCAGAACAGGTGCTAAAATCAGACACTTAAGGTTATGACCCTTGAATTCAAATTGCACACTAAAATTGAGGGTCTATTTCACATGAGTTTTGAAACCATATACAAGAGATTTCTCAAGTGTCTTAAAATAAAAAATTTTAGCTACTTTATGAAATTTTTATACAGGAAATCTTTCTATTGTTTTTAACTTCATTTGTGCCAGCCTATATAACCTGGCTTGCCTGGGGGGGGGTATGGATTCTTTGTATTTAGAAGGAAAAAGAAATTAATTTTTCAGACTAGAATGTTCCCTGTGACTTTCCTACCCTTTTTGCTTTTTCTACAAGGATAGCAAACGTGCAAGATGACAACCTGGTCTAGTGCAAAGTGTCCCTGCCTGTTGCAGTGGGGTTGGAAACAGGTGACCTTTAAGGTCCCTTCCAACCCAAACCATTCTATGAATCTCTAAAAATACATGTATTATTAAATGTCTAATTAATTTATTCTGTTATATTGTGGGAGGGTGTTGATTCTTGTGTGATAATTATTACTTCTGCTACTATTGGCAGGCCTTACTTACAAACGAGAGGGTGTTTCTGCCTGGATTTATGCCCAGAGCAGCATTTCTAATTGGTAGCAGTGGTGAATTTGTACTCAGAATACCCTTAGCCGAATTTTTCAGTGCCCTGCCTGTTTCATGCAGCAGGTTGGCATTGATTAACACTGATATGAGGCTCAGTGTAGAATAGAGAGCCGAGCTTCTCACTGTTTCCATGGCAAGAGTTCATCCTGTGGTTTAAAAGATTGTGGCTCATTTAAAACTTCAGTCAGGATTTCCTTCCTCATTCTGATCTCTTACCAGTTTTAGTCTCTTGTACTTTCCAGTAACAGTGTTACACCAGATGGTTGTATTTACTATCCAACTAAGAGGCAGTCATCTAATGTTATCTTTTCCAACTCCATTCCAGGAAGAGACTGCTAAACACTGTAGGTAGACTTTTAAATCTCCATATCTAAGCATGTAATTTATAAAATTCTTCTTCCTCTCTGGAGATTTGCAATGCTGAAATGACTTACCCAAGTCTTGGCAGTGCTGCAAATACACAATGAAAGCAGCTGCCACCTTGGCAGGTTTGGGTTGAAATTTTTTTTAAAGCTAAGCTTGAGGAAAATTCACAAAATCATGGAATGGCATAAATTGTGAGGAGCCCCTGGAGATCAGCCTCTGCTCAAGCAAGGCAGCCTAGTCCTGGCAGCCTATGTATTCCTTTAGAGATTTTTAGAAAAAACTTGAAATCTGGTCTGTAGATATACTCATTGCAATTTTCTCCTCACTTCCAATGACAATAGTAAAGAGTTTCAAAAAGAATAAAAGACAAAATAGAGTAATCAGATAAAATGATGAAACATGACTTAGTTATATTTTCTTTTTATGAAGGTCAGCTCAGTGACTGAAAACTTCTACTTACACCCTACGAGGTGTGATTCTTAGATTCATTAGACTAATTAAACTTCCTCTTGATCTGGCAAAGAGTTGCTTTTCAGATATTTCTGACCAATCTGTCCTACCTTCCATTATGGTTATGCCAGACTAATGTTTGGGGAATAAGGCAATCCAAGAAGTAGCCAGATGTGTATCCTGACAGGGGACTTGTTGAGCAGTAGCAATGGGAAGAAAACAATAACAGTTAAGCTTCATTTTTAAAGGCAGCAATTGGATTATAAAACAAATTTTTAAAAAGCCCTGCAACCAAACACACCATTCTTTTATAGCAGTTGCATGATGAATTTTGTGAGACCTGGACTTGTAACACAAGATACAAATTTACTCAGATATATATCAGAGGTTGCCAGTTAAATATAGGGAAGATCTGGCATCAGTGCCAGGTTTGTTGTAGGTTCCTGTTAGTTGTGGAAGATAGGAAGGATGAATAGCCAGGGGAAAGTCTTATAAATCTGAGTCAAAGGGGGAGCTTCTGTGCTGACCAGAGTATGATCATGCTGTATGTACAGATCCAAGTGCTTTCATGGATGTAAAGCCCAGCTGTGTTAGCCAGCAAAGCTCATTGTTCTCTAAATGGTTCATTCCAGGAGCTGGGCAGCTTCTCATCTGCTCAGGCTCTTCCCATCAACCCTAAAAGGATGAGGTAAGCTCAGTTTACTGTGGGGTGGCCCAGCTGGATGTGCCAAACATGCAGACATCCCAGGAGTCCTAGCTGTGTTCTGTTCTCAGGCCATCCATCTGTGGGATCCAAGCATGGCATGGACCAATGAGTGTGTGCAGGTAGAACAACACTAAATCCAGGTGCTCATATTGCCACAAAGGAGCCTGGATACTGCTAAGGAAAACTAGAAGCAGTTCAGAAATACAGCTCCTTCACAGGTTGTCTCCTGGCTGGAGCTCACTCCCATCTTGTCCCAGTCAGCCTCCCAGGGAATGGTGACTGAATCCCATCCTTCTGTGTCAGGCAGGAAGGAATCTTCAGAAAAGCTGTGCAGCTTTTGGGATGAAGGCATGTTTGACAGCAAGTGGTGAGGTTTGAGCTGGCCTTTGGGAAGGGCTCCTGACTGCTGGTTCTGTAGTGGAGAGCAGGGACCAAAAGGTTTGTGGGGCATGATTTAAAAGGTTTGATCTCCTTTCCACTTTAGAAAGTGCATTTTTTGGTAAGTTTTAAGTCAAGCTGCTGTTTACAGACTGGTGCAAATATGCATTTGGAAGGTGGACAAAAACCCCTGTCCCTCATTTTCAGACAGGATAACGAAAATACAAGGGAGCCATCACAGTCCAGCAGTGAGTCAGTGAAGCCCAGAGCAGCATATCACTGGTTCTTTGCCCAGCCTTTGATCACAGGTGTTTGCTGAGGTACCTCCTGTGAAGAAGACTTAATGTTCTTGGCCACTCATGCAGTTTATTTCATGAGTATTAAATCTGCATAAAGAGATTAATGAGACCTGCCAGAAAATCTGTTTCTGTCCACAGAGTTACTAATTGCTGTTCACACACTGTCAGGTTATTGCAGTGTTTGGCTCTCATCTCTGATGCTTCTTCCTCAGATCCAGAAGTGAACATCAGGTGACAAACTTACTGTCCAAGAAATTTTCCTCTGTCACAGAGTGGCAGGACCCTGAGAATCCTACTTTGCTAGGAATCAATGATGCCCATCAGAGATGTGTCTCTTTCTGTTAGTTTTCCACAATCACTGAGGAGCCACAGGAGAGAAGGACCTTCAACATCCTCCTTTTATTTTTGTCAGTGCTCCTGGATGTTGCTGGGTCAGCTAAGTTCCGCAGTACTGTTTGCCCTTCCTCTCATTTTGCCCTTTGCAACCTTGCATGAAAATATGTCTCTGTGACATGAAGCCTTAAATAACCACCATTAGCAACAGACCTGGAATCCCAAGTGAAAAAAAATCATAAATAAATAGTGGTGGTGATTAATTATTTAAAATTATTTACTTGGAATAAAGTGGGTGTTAGATATCAATGATTTTTTTTTCCCCCTTGTAGTATCCTTTCAGAGAACAGAGCTGAAAGGCTTGGGCCTGGAATAATTTTCCAGGCAGTTCTCTAAAAGGATACTACACCCCCTGTGTGTGCTTAGCAGTTGCAAAGGAAAATTTTGTCCTATAGAGTGAACTGCCTTTTAAAGGACTGATTCCTTCTTCATATGAAGGGAATTCATGCTTGACAGCTTCCAAATTGTGTTTTGTTTTCTTCAGGTGGCTCTATTGAGGCTCTGCTGGAAATGTTCAGATAACAGAGGTATGAGAGCTGAAGCCCTGAACCAGAATTTTCCATATTAATTTTACTTGTCTTGCACTATTCATAAAGGCTTCTCATTCCCTGAAGGACACTCAGTGCTCATAGTGACAGCAACATTCCAGTGGTCAGGGCAGAAACTGAGAAGCAAAGTCTATGTTGTGTGCTAACTTTCAGATGTCAGGAAAGATCTTTTGCTTTACGTATTTGTTTTAGAAATTTGCTGTGATGTTACTGGTAAAGAAGGGGGTTGGATTTTAGAGTAGGTGTGGAGTTTCTGACGACCTTGATTAGAACTCAAATAACAGAACATCTTCTGCTTAGAACTGAAGTGAGACTGGTTTTGCCTTTGTAAATGGGTGAAATTCTTAAATTGAGCTGTAATTTTAGGTATTCTAATTCCCATTTTCTGGTTTATGCTTTATTCAACAATTTATTCTGGCTTTCAGTGTAAAGTAACATTGTCTAACTGAGGGTGTGCATGGGGGCTGAATCCAGCTTTGGAAACCTTCTGTCCAGTTTCACTTTCAGTGGAGGAGATGGGGGATAGCTGCTCCATCAGCAAAGTCTGAGTAGCCAAGTGACTCCTTCCCAGCCCAACAGAGTGAAAATCGCTGCTGCTGAAACCGGGAAGGAATGGGGTGGACTGGCAGGCACAGACAAGGTGCATGAAGACCTTGGGGGTGGGGAATGAGAGTATTGGCAGATAACAAAAATTTAAACCCTAGATCTGCTGCTCCTTTTTCTTGCACTGTGTTTTCCCCTTTCCTCACTGAAGATTTGAGTGGAGGGAAGCCAAACTCTGTCAGTGCTGCTGGATAGTTGGCCAGGACAATGTATGGAACTGATGTGGGGTAATGTGTGCCCTTCAGAAGGCACATGTTCCCTCTATTGCAGACAGACCAGCCATGAACATCATTCTGCAGCCTCTTGGCTGTAGGACTGGCCTGTGAATTGCTCATAAGGTACTTTGCCATTTCTTTTAGTGCAGCTTGCCAGGAGTTTTGAGCCATGCAAAGTGACATAGGGGTTGCATGCATAGACTGTGATTAGTGAGCGCAAGCTGCTCAGGCAGCTCTGACAGCAGCAGCCTCAAGAAAGAGGACATCCTAGGACATGATAAAGGGACAGATTTCAGAAGAGGTGCTCACTAATAGCGCCAGGCATATGTTGTCACTGGTTTTCTGTGCACATCGTTTCACTTGGAGAGAAAAATTGGTTCAAACCTAGATTTTCCCTCCCTCTGTACACTTGCTCACAAGAGATGAGAAGAATTCTTTTTAAAATATGTGCTGTAAATTTGCCCTGAATTCTAGGGCAAGTTAAGGAGAGAGGGAAAAAAAAGGGTGGCTGAATAAAGAATTTTAAGAGTAAACTGTTTATAAGGTAGGAATTCATGAACTACCTCCCATCTTGCACCAGCTGTGGACTTTGAATGAGAACAGCTTGAATATGGAGTGTTCAGTGCTCATAACAAACTGCTTTCAAATTGCACAGCACGGGTCATTTCAACACTTAAATAATTTCAATGACTTTTTGATGTGCACATGGACCACTCAGTGGGCTTTGGATCACTTAGTAGCCCTCCTAATAACTCAGATCTTGGTTTATTTGCTCTCCCATATTCACTTAGCTCTGAGTTGTGAGTTGATGCAGAAATTATGTATGAGTCTCTTCTTGATAAATTATATTCTATTAAGCTGCATGCTTCATGCCACATAAGCCTTGACTCAAAGATCTGTCTGGATTAGCCATGCAGGCACAGCTGGAGTTACAGATAATGGATAACATCCTCAGCTGGTGCATTATATCCATATAAATCTAGGGAATCCAAGGGAGCAACACTAATTCTCACCATCTGAATAGCTACAGTTCCTGCAATTGCTCTTTTTCTCTCAACTGCCAAAGCTTATGTTTGTGCCTTTGTGCTTCTCCAGCAGAACTTAATGATATCTGAATGGGGCAGAGTGCTCTATAAACAATAGGCTTTGTTTTGAATTGTATTAGTGTTGGGAGCTGCCTTTGCCTTTCCTCAAGATTGAGGTGTGTGCAGCAGTTCTGGAGGACCAGATTTAGGTCACTTGTGAGGTACTTGTATTTTTTACTCTACCCTTAATTTGTGATGGAGGTAGCACTGAACTAAGACTGGTTATTTAAATTAGCAGTTCATAAACCCATTTCATAGCATAGCCCTTAATTAGAGACAGAGTCCCCATTTCCTTTAACATTTTAAATTATTTGCACTTGTGTCTGCTTTCCAGCTGTCCACAGTCAAACATAGCCAAATACAAATTATTACAGAAATCTATTACATAAACAAGCCTGTACTTCTTAAAAATGCAGGTCAATAATTTCTGAGTATTTTTCAGAGAAATAAGCGTCTTTTCCTAGTCCTTGGGAAAAATTTTACTACAAAAAACCTATACTCCAGCACTATTTGTGGTCTTGACCAAATGTATTAAAAGGAGTAGTTTGAGAAGGAGTCTTAGCCCTCCTCCAAAACCAATCCTCTCCAGTCTCTCAAAGACAGAAGATGCTTTACCTGGTGAACAATGTTTGCAGCTATTGTATTGCAGTTCAGAAAGCGTCTTTGCTAACTATATATGCATCTCAACATTTGGAATGGAAGAGCCCATGAAAAATATTGGCTAATTCCCATCACTTAAGGCCAGCAAGCAGAAAAACTCTGAATCAAGCTCTTAGTAGCCTTTTATTCTCATTGCAGTGTTCTATCTCCCAAATCAGTTACTCTGGATTTGCAATTATGTAATTAAAAGCAGAATTCGGGTTTGTTGTGGAGGGAAACTCAACTTATTAGGAACCAGAAGCTACTGGTTATTAGCTGAAAATTTAATTTCATGTTTTTATTCAGTGATGAACTACAGAATGACTAATGCCCCTCTGGCAAGGATTAACATTGATAGAAACTTTAGTGTTTCCAAAAGCCTCTCACTCTCAATTGCTATGTATTTTCCAATGCCTATGTCTTTAAATTCACATGATTTCTTTAGAGAGTGTGATTGGATACTTTTATGGTGGATAACAGGGAAGGCTGCCTTGTATTTTGCAATCTGACTTTATGATGACTACCCATAAAGCAGCAATGTGCTTTATAGCCAAAACACTAATGTTCCTTTCTCTAGGAATCAGCCAGTCACAACGTGTGTGGCAGCAGCAGTGTATTATAAAAAATGGACTCTATTATCCCATTTTTAATTTCCTACTGCTTCATTTTGCTTTTGCCAGGGGACACTTGGAGCAGTTTGAGTATGAGGAAAAGCTCCTTTGCCTTTCCTTGGATGTAAATATCCAGCATGGGTGCAGTTTCACAGCTGCACTGTTAGTGAGGACAGTTTTACCTGGTCACAATGTGAGGGAAAAAATACAAATCTTTTAGCTGAGCACTGAGAACTGAAAGTAGCACCTGGCAATTTTAGGCTCAGACAGAGCAAACATGTGAAGCCCAAGAGCTGGTAGCTGAGCTGGACAGACAGACAGCAGTGCCTACCTACTCTTTCACCCTGTTCTAGCAGAAGTGAAACAAGAATTTATATCCTCCCTGCAGGACACTAGGCAACCCTAATCTCCACCAGCTAGTTATTTCAGTTCTGCTCTGAAATAAGAAAATACTTTTTCCTCTTTATTTACCATTTTAACAATTTAAAATTTAGCTAATGAGTAACATTTTACATCTTTAACTTTTGATGTTTAAAATAATTCTGATTAAAAGATAATCAGTTTAGGGGTGATTAATCATTTTCTCAGAAAAAGTATTTTTACATTAGTTGGTGAAATCTCTTAGAATTATTATTCTTCAGGTAAACTTTGAATTTCTGACCCCTTTCCATAGACACACTAGGGCGTTATGTCTTATATGTGTATTTATTTACCTAGTGCTGTACATGGATTTATGTGCCTCATTCCTAGCTGCTTGCTACTGATTTGAGATGGAATTTGTGGAGTTTGGTGCATGTTCCACAGCTCAATTCATCTCCAAGTGTGGCTTTAGCAAAGTTGCAGAGCTTTGGGTGGAGCCAGCCTTCCCAAGTTTGATTTTCCTGACTTTCCTTGGAGCTAGTAATCCCTAGCAGGAGGTGAGAACAAACACTTGGGAGAACAGGTCATTGCATTTTAAATCATCTTATAATGAATGTGAGTCAGAGCCTCTAGCAATTCTGAAAATCCCTCCAACTGCTTCTGTTTAGCTTCCCACTGTGAATTGTAACCCCTTTTAGAGAGACATCCTTTCTTCATGTCCTTGCAGTCACCCATCAAACCTGGGAGGGTTGTTCTTGTGGAGCTGTGAGTCTGTCACCTCTGCCAGCATCAGTGTCTCTTAATGTCATAACCTCTGGATTTTAAAAAGAATCACCCCTGAAGTGCATTTAAAAGTGAGAAATCAGCAGTGATTTTTGGGAAAAAAAAACCCACAGGTGCAGGGAATTTCAAGTTGTTCAGAGAGTGATAGAAGGATGATAGAGTGATAGAGGGATAGAAGTTGCTCAGTGAGTGAAGATGGATTAGGCCATGCTGTGATATGTGGAGAGAAGATTATAGTCCACAATTTTGAATGCTCCACAGACAGGATAAGTTTTTCAGAAAAGTGGCATCAGCCTGTTTGCCTCAGCCCTGCAAAAGCTTAGATGATCATTCTAAGAGTTCCCTGGCATGGAATGAGGGGGAGAGCTTACAGTAAAGCTCTTTTAAAATCAGCAAAAGTGGGAAGTTGATCCCTGAATTACACAACAACCATGCCAGCTAAAAATGGATCAGAAAAAGCTGTTTTTGATGTCAAGAGTTGTCTCTCATTCACAAAAAAGAAAATGTAATTTTTTTTATTGCCCTGATAAGCTGGGACAAATACATGATTCAGTGTGCTCCAGGACTGAAACCGGGCTCAAAGTCCTTGTTTATTTTCTTTGCTATTAGAAGCAGCCCTTTCTTCCCCCAGTCCTAGGTCAGAGTAAGAAGTCTGGTACATTTAGCCGAGTCACAAAGAAAGAGATGGTGTGTCTGCCTTGCTTCTGGTGTAGATCTACCTTCAGGAAGGAAATATTTTATGTGACATTTCAATGATGAAGCTGAAAAGCATTAGAGCTGCTTGGCCTTTACATGCTGTTCTGGACTCACTTCTCCTTGGTTTCAGTACAAATTAAATGAAAGAAGTTCAATAAATTAATGCCCAAGAGATCTGAGAGTGAAAGCTGTGGTTTGAAATCCTAAAGATGATTAAAGCTTATTTCCTCACTGTGTTTGGACTGTTACAACAGTAGATTTTAGTTCCTGTTCAGGCAGCGCTTCCTGGGAAGCAAAGGTAGAAATACTCTTGGCTTCCCATGGAATTAGGCAGTTCCTTGTCGTTCATGGAGGTCTTGCTTCCAGCCAGGCAGCAAAATCACTTGATGCAAACACTGTGCATGTTGCTGTGCATTATTTTCATGGTAAAAGCCACCTGTGCATTACTCTACTATGGAGGATATTAAAAAAAAGGAAGTCTTGGAAAATGGTCTTGTGGTGACTTCTGAGAATTCATGTGGCTATTGCGAAGAGAGGAGGAAAGGCAATAGGAGATTAAGAGGGAGGGATATATGGAGAAATGATGTGCAGTGCAGGTACTCACAAAAGCCATTCCCTCACCCTCCCCGGCCACTGCTGGGCTGAGAAGAGAAAAAGTTAATGAAGGGTGCATGAGCTGAGATAAGAACCTGGAGAAAAATGCTCCAAGGGAAAAACAGGCTTGGCGTAGAGATACAAAGTGAGTTTATTACTAACAAAATCAGAGGAGGATAATGAGAAGTAAAATAAGCCCTTAAAAACACCTTTTCTTCCCCCAGCCCCTCCCTCCTTCCCACCCACAGCACAGGGGACAGGGCATGGGGGTTTTGGTCAGTTCATCACCGAGATTTTCTTGCACTGCTCAGGGAGAGGAGTCCTTCCCCTGGGAGACCATGGGGTCCCTTCCACAGGAGACAGTTCTCCATGAACTTCTCCAGCGTGGTTCCACTCTCATGAGCAGCAGTGCTCCCAAAACTGCTGCAGTGTGGGTCTCTCTTCCCACGGGGTGCAGTCCAACAAGGACAGGCTGCTCCAGCCTGGAAGCAGGGCCCTCTCTCCACTGGGTCTGCCACTGGATCACAGCCTCCTCCAGCATCCACAGCTGCTCTGGGGTGGGCACCTCTGCCCTGGGCTGTGGGTGGATCTCTGCATCCCCATGGATCCCCAGGGGCTGCAGGGCACAGCTGCTTCCCCATGGTCTCACCACAGCCTGCAGAGGAATCTCAGCTCTGGCCCCTGGAGCACCTCCTGCCCCTCCTCTGCCCTGACCTTGGTGTCCCCATGTTGTTTCCCTCACATGTTCTCTCCTCCTCCTCTTCTCTACCTGGAGTTAAAACTGCCCCACTATCTTTGTTTTGATTTTCTTTTAAAATCTGTTAGCACAGAGGCATTGCCATCAGCTCTAACTGGCCCAGCCTTGGCCAGCAGCATGTCCATCCTCAGAGCCATCAGGGCTTGGCTCTGCCAGACACGGTGGAAGCTTCCAGCAGCTTCTCACAGAAGCCAGCCCTGCTACCAAAATCCAGGCCAGGCAGAACCAACACAATTTGCAACAAAACAATTTATCAGGAAACATTATGAGATTTTTACTTGATGCTATAAGTCAATTGACAAGGGTCCTTTGGAGAGGTTTGTGGGGAAGGAAGCATGTTACTGAGCTGCCTCAGTTTAATTACTACTTTGCTGGTGTTCCCATAAGCAAAATAAATGCTCTTGCTCTCATGGTTGTAACTTCCATTTACCAATGAATGAAATGTGAGAAATTAAATCAGAGCATTAATTTATGTATTTATAAATCCAAGTCTTGCAGAATTAGGTATCTGAGGTAATGGCTAGGCCTGCTTTTTCTTCCACAGAGCCTTCTGCAATGGGTGTTTCAGAATTTTAAACCTCCACAAGCCATCACCGGTTGAACATGGATGCAGGTGTGAGTTTCAGCACTCTGCAGATAATCCAAAAGATTTGAAATTCTAAATGTGAGCAGCCTGTGTGGATTCGCTGCTGTTCACTCATCAAAACCTGAAATGTATAGCAAACCACCAAAAATCAGTATGTCCTCATCAACCTAATGATGGAGGATGTCCTGAGCCTGCCTGGCCTTTGATGAGGGGAAGCACTTGGAGTCAATCACAGGGAAGGTAGCGAGAGGTTTTGTGGTGTGGAGAGATAGTGGATGGATCTAAGGGGTGATTAATTGTTACTATGCCATTAAAACTGTTCAGGAAAGCTCTGCAGGACTGACCAGATG
Organism: Toxostoma redivivum; assembly: GCA_013397375.1. Lineage (NCBI taxonomy): Eukaryota > Metazoa > Chordata > Aves > Passeriformes > Mimidae > Toxostoma > Toxostoma redivivum. The sequence continues at coordinate 435,282 of VXBI01014846.1, forward strand.
GGAGATTCTCTCTCTCTCCAGTTTTGGTTTGCTTAGTTTCCCTCCAGTGTCAGGGAGGCAGATCAGGCAGATATTCTCTGCACTTGCAGCTGTAGCTGCTCTCACCGATATGGAAAAGGGACTTCAGGGTCCTCCAAAGGATGTTTTTACTCCATGCTAAACTCTGCTCTTAGTAGGAACCACGTGGTTCTGTGGAGAACAGCATGGATATTGGAAGACAAAGTGTGTTTAAATGGCAGTGAGTCCCATTCACTGCCTGTAAGAGACTGGTTTTTCCCCCCCTTGTTTCTGCCCTTTAAATCATTTAATAACAATGAGATGAGCCTTCGAGCTCTGCTGCTCCTTTTGTTTGCTCTTCCAATTGCCTTGTCCTTGTCTTTGGTGATGGCCTGTGAGTCACTCATAACCTCTTCCTGGTTAATCTCCTTTTCCACATGCAGTGTTTAAACACAGTGCTCTTTCTCCAGAGGCTTCATTTGCATTTCATGTGCATTTACTTTGGCATCTCTTCCTTGTGACTATATGGGCCCCTCCTCTGGGGAGCTGAGCACATCCCGTAGCATGCCATACATTTCCTTCCTCCTCATCTGTCTTTTAACTTCTGGCCATGCATGCAGCAATTTCCAAGAGATTAATAGGAGTAGAGAATGTGTAAAAACACAGGCTGGGCCAGGTCCCCATCTGTAATCATTAAACCACATTATCACAGCACACACACAAACACAGCAGATCCACACCTGGGCTAAAACTGTTCTGCTCCACACCTGACCTGTTGGAGAAGCTCTGGTGTGAAAAGCTATTTGCAAAGTCTCCTAAAAATGTGTTTTTTCACCTGTCTGTGTAATTGAAGTATTTTAGAAGGTTTAGAGTGTAGCCACTCCCTTGGCTTTTGTTTGTGCTGAGTCATAAAAGAGCATAAAAATACCTGAGCTGCCTTATACTCTGTGAGGCTTTAGTTATAGTGTGTGAGATATGTCTCTTTGATATTATTTGGTGTCTCAACAGTGTTTATCAGTTTGCTTTGTTTTCCTTCCTGAACTGTAACCTTTTCCTTGCAGAGCCTGTATTGGGGCCATACCATACCAACCATTTCAAACACCTTTATTGAGCATGGTAATAGTGATAAAACTAGAAAACAAGGGATGTCATAACTCACCACGAACAATTTTGTAGAAATATAGGCACCAGCACATCTTTTTCTTAATAAAGCTCTCAGCTGAGTGGCCCTAGGATCCTGGAAATAGGAGGCAGGTGGATGATGGAGCTGACTGTGCTATCTGGGTCAGCAGGTGGCTGGTAGGGACAGTGGTGATCTCTGGAACCTAGATTAATGTTCACTAAGAAGAGAGAGAAAAGATTTTGCTAAGAGATATTAACAAAGATGAAAATGCTGTTCCTTTGGGCAGCAATCGTAGCCTGGAAAAGGCAATGGAGAGATTTTTGAAAGGTTATGTTTATTAAAGGTTTATTATATTATTTATCATAATGAATATTATANAATATATATTATTTCTTGTATTATCAAAGGTTTGTGTATTTCTGTATAAACCTGTGTCACTTTAGGTCACCTTTGTCTTTCTCACCCTCTCATAAACTGAACTCAATCTGTGACTCCCTTGTGGTTTGCACATCACTAGCTTTAAACATTTCTTTCCACATAATTGTCCTTAAATATTTAAATGAGAATTTTCTCCCTCTGTTTTTAGGCTGCACTTCTCAAAGCATCCTTCCATGGCTTTGACCTCAGCCTGTTCCTGGGTGGTCTGTGTAGCCTTTGCATTGTTCTTGTCTCTGCCTTTTGTTTGTCTTATTATCTTGCAACTCCAGCTTTGCAACCAAGGCACGATGAACAGTGTGGATAGTTAGCATCTGCTGGCTCATGTAAGTCCATGCAGCCACTTCATTTCATAACTTTCTCAAAGTACTCCAAGGCAAAGATGATTTTGCACAGTGCAATTTTCTTTTTTGTTTCAGAGTGTGGGAAGTTAGACAGCTCAAGAAATATGTTAATTATGAAAAGGCAAAAGGCTGGGCCATCTCTAGGCAAGACATTGCCTTGGGGAGTTAAAAAATGGTCAGACACTCTTATATCTGGTCTCTGGCTACGGGCACTTGTGCTGTACAAGCAGACTTTCAGGCTGAGCTGATGAGGCTTTGTTTTTATCCACAATTACAGCTGCAGTGTTTTCCCTGAACTGTGGGGAAATTGTTTTCATCATTCCAGTTTCTTCCTGCATGATATACATCTCCACACATGTCCTTTCATTATTTATTTACAGGCCTCAGCATTTAAAGGCCAAGAAAGTTTTCTGAGTGGTCATCCTTAAGGGATTGTGGCTCGTTTCTTGCACAGGGTTTAGCTGAGGCTGGTGAACTGTTGTTGACTCCAAAAGGCTTGAAAAAAGTCCCTCTGCCTTTCCTTTCCTCCTTCCCCTGAGACTTCATGTTTCAAAATGCTGCTGCTGGGGTAATTGTGCCCTAATTGAGGAAAGTCCTGGAGTGACTCCACTGGAGTCAGACATGACATCAGCAGCGTTGCCCAGGCAGCAAGTTCCATCTGTTGTTCCTGTGCCACACACACTTCCCTAGTCCCAAATCGGGTGTGTAACCACATCCAGTGATCACATCTTTAAACAGGAGGAGCAGCCTTAGCACTTCAGGCACAGCACAGGGATTTGGATGTGGTCAGTGTTTGCACTTGCAGAAACAAAGCAGACTTCTTTGTTATCAATGATTTTGTTGTCTAAGCAGCATGTTCAGTGTGAGATCCTGGCATTAGAAAAGGGATTATTCCTTCTTGCAAGCAGATTACTTGTCATAACAGGTTCAGGGTGCAGTGCTGGTGCCTAATAGACCCATCTGTCATCCCTTGAGTTTACAAGGATAATGCAATCCCTCAGGCTAAGGTGATATATATCATCTCAAAAGTGCATCTGGGATCTATATCAGGCAGATACTGAATTCGTCTTTGTTAGATTTAGATAACTTCATTCCAGTGAGTTTCTTGCTATGATAGTGATGCAGCTGGATTCTAGGTCCTCTGTCATCTAATAACAGCTTCCCTTCCATAAAATTCTTATCCTGTTTGACTTGTACTGTGTAGTCCTGTATGCTGAAGCCAACAGGAGTTTTTTTTGGGGTTCTGTCAAGGTGGGATCAGACCTTCTTGTTTGAAAGAAGTCTCTTTTCTTCGATGGCATCTGTTTCTAGAACTACATTGGCATTTTCCATGTTTCTCTATCTCTGAGCTGTTTATTTCTACTTGCATTTTAATGACTGCTTCTGGCTGTTTTCCCTTACTCTCAATAGAGCTTTTTTGGATCTCCAGTTGAGTTGATGAGGCATGGAGTTTATGCAATGTTTTTTCACTCGGTCTCATTGAAGATACAACATCCTTGGGAGGATGTGTCTGGCTGTGTGTGCTCTGTCACAGTCAGCTCAGGTGGGCTTCCATCTGGGTTCAGCAGTTCAAGGGTTACCAGGACTGTTTGCTCATTAACATTCCCTGTTTATACACTGATCATCACAGATGTGGGTGTTATTTTCCCCAGCCACAGTATTAATACAGCAAAATCCACTTTTAAAGGTGTTTTGAGTTCTGGGGTACATTTTTCAAAAGTATCAATTGAAAAATGAAAAATAAAATTTGCAATTTTTGTATTTTCAAAAGCAGTTTACAAGTTCTTCTCAGGATAGTATTTTTTTCAATTGAAAAAATTAGTTGATTTTTACTTTTTCTAAATGATCTGCACTGGTGATAACTGAAAGTCCAGAAACAAATATAAAATAGTTCCAAGTATAAACACCAAAATAAGTGTGTCAATCAGATCCCTGGTCAGCAAGTGATCTTTTTATTGCAGAACATGAAAAGAGCCCTCTCTGGCTCTCTAGTTTTAGGTGAAAAGTTGAATGACTGAAATTAGTTCTGTCTTGTTTATTTGGGTATCATAGTAAATAGCACAGACTGCTTTCCTATTAAGTTCAGCCACTCTCCTTTTGAGGAAATTTGTTTTAATCAGTTTTTCATGGCAGTTTTCTGCCATCAGGTCTGTAATATACTACAGGCAAGAACTTCTACAGAATTAGTTAATTAAATGATAAATATGCCACCTTAATACTTAATTTCTACTCTCTATCTCCTTTTTTTTGGGGGGGTGGTTTCCTCTGGCAATGATGCTTTTTCAGTCCCTGATTTGAAAGAGTAAATGGTGAAAGGACGTATCTTGAAAAGGTTTTCAAGATACAAGGAGCAATTTGGTAGATTAAAGCTGATCCACTGAAATTCTTCGTCTTGGTTTCATGCTTTTTCCACAATAGCTGGTTTGTTGGAAGAGGAAACAGAAACCTGCCAAAAGCTGTGGTTGTGCTGAAAGAGAACCAAATGGTACTGCTGAAAGATAAAGCAGGATGGGGCAAACCAAGCTGTCAGGATGTACAATTCAAGACAGCTCTCATGGTAGGAAAACTGCCCCAGAATGAATAAAAAATAGGACCTGAATCTCTGCATCTTGTTTTAGTAGCAATTAAAAAATTATAACCATTTCAAGGAACTTTGAGAATAGATGAAGATGGAAAAATTGATTGGAGAGATTTTATTTACTTCTGTAGCCAATTCCTGACATGTGAGTCAGATGGAGAATTCTCCTAGGTGAAAAACCATTAGCAAAATTCTCTCTTCAGCTTTTGTGTATTTTTTAGCTAGTATGTCACTAAAGGCAATCACTAATCTTTCATCAAACATGCAAAGAGCAGTGCAGATGGTTAAAAGTTTTATGGCACTGAAATATGAGGATTTGTGGAAGGAAAATGAGGAAGTAACTTCTTTCATTATGGTTGTAATAAACTATTTACATACTGGATTTCTTGTAAAGTTACAGCTTATCTGTGAATGCTAAGGGGAATGTAAACAGGGAGCTCTTTATTACAAATTGGTTTTTAAGCTAATTGGGAGCTTTATTTAAACTATTGCTGTATATTTAGAAATGTTGAACTGGTAACATAACTTTTTAAAATATGAATTTGAATATTGTGATCCTAGAATTTTATTCTTTATCATCATTGGTTTTCAAACATGGCAATGAAGTTTTTTAATGGAAGGAATGGGCTGCTAATTATATCTGAAAATATAACATGCTCTCAAGTGTCAGAATGTTGCAGAAGAAAGTTGAGGGTTTTTTCCCCCCAATTCAGGACACTAAATCAGAAGGTGGCTATTTGAATCTTGTGAGCGCTTTCCCAAAGGAAATAAAATCCAGGAGGATGACAAGCAGGATATTTTCAGTGGGAGCTGGTACGCATATGGAAGTTGAAAGCATGTGAAAGCCTATAGCACTGTAGTCAGCATAAATGTAAAAATAAAGTTAAAAACTGTGGACAGTGCACAGATTGTGCTGTAAAGAGTATTATACAATACTCCATCCCCTCCAGTGAGGGTGAGGAATACATTGCTGTGATCCTTCAAAGGGAGGCACCGAGTTATGTCCTTCCTCGGGTCCTTCCTCCCTGAGCTGACTGCTGGGTGCAGCCCTGCTCTGCCCTGTCCCCAGCCTAGGAGGGCCTTGCCCTGGCTCTTTTCCTGCAGGCAGTATCTGGAGCAATTGGAAATGTAGCTTTTCTGCTGGCTTCGAGGTCCTTTTGAATGGAAAGGGGACAGTCAGTTTCTCAGCAGTATCACAGCACTGTGCCCTGGTATACAAGAAGGCTGTGCAAAACCATTGTCCTGAAAATGGGAACTTGCACAAGTTCTTTCTGTTCTCTCAGGAAGAATTTTTAGAACAAAGTTTGGAGTGAAGATGGTGTGGATGCACTCAGCTGTCTGTACATCTGACTTTGAAAGAAAAATGCTGTCTGCATCTGAGCTGAGCAAGAAGTTTTTCTCTGTGTTGAGAGTGTGAATTGTGAATCTATGCATAAATTTTGCAGTATAGCCACAGATAGCTGCTTAAGATCATCTGTGAGCTCTTTATATAGCAAATATCATCAGAGTTTAGAGGCAAGAGGACACTAATGATATATCCCTGATTTCTTCCACTCATTTTATTTTATTTCTTTAGCATATGACAGTCTAGCATTTGATTTTTTTATCCCAGATTTTGTGGTAGTTGCAGGACATTACAAAGCATTTCAGGGCTGCTGGAAGCTCATAAAGAGCCTTCTGAAGTCAGCATCTCTTACAGTGCTGACACTGCAGGATTTCCAGAGCTTTTTGCATCTTCTCTGTTCCTCCTTGGGTTCCCCTGTGGCATCTCAGCTCTGCGAGGATATCTGTCCCTGACCCAGCCCTAGCAGAAACCCTAAACCCAGGTGATCCTTTGTTCCCTGACTAATGGGGAGATCCGGGAGTGTTGCTACATGCAAATGAGCTGTTCCCAAATAATTGGAGTTAAATTGTGCTGAAAAAGATCCAACTGCTGGGCTTGCCCAGGGGACCTGGGGAGGCTGGTTTGTGCAGCTGAACTAGGTCATCATCTGTCCCATGCCTACCTGGTGCTCCAGCTCTTGGGAATGCAGAGATGGCACTGGGAAAACAAGGCAGGAAGGAGAGGGTGTGTGTTGGCTGAAGTGCTTTTTCAGTCTGGCTTTGGGAAAGGAAATTCCTTAGGCATACGAGCATGCTCTCGTGCAAATTGTTTTGCTTTTCACTACATGCTCCTAGGCCCATTAAGCTGGAAATGGAACTGGGAATGGCTTCTGGAACACAACACACAGGACTGTTTTTGCCAGAGCACTGATGCTCTATTTATTTTTCTCACTTCATACTCCAGCATAGTTGCTGCCATCCCTCATTTTTGCTGCTACATTAAACCTGGTTCAGGAATGCAAATGATTATGCTGAATGAATCATCTCCACAGCCTTGTGCATCCAGATGATGTCATTGTCTTTACTTGTATGTTCACAGAGTGCTGGTGGTCCCTGAAACTTTAAGTATCTGGCATATGATATTATCAAGACTGAGCTATATCCTAATTTGATGAAAGCTGGTGTAAGTCCACTGATACCGGGGGAATTGTGTCAATTTAAAGACTCCAGGCAGGATCTTTATGATTGTGTTTTTACTCCATGTCAAAGTATATTTGAGGATTTGTCATATTTGACAGCACTCCTTAGGTTGTTCATTTTCAATGTAAAAATGCAGAGGTGGGGGCAAAGTAGAAAAAATGATTTTTAGAAAAAGTAAGACCAGTCTAAAGAGGACTTGGTATTCCAAGCAAAGTGCTGGATTTACTGGAGCGTGTAAGATTACTGCCTAGCTTGGTGAAGCAGAGCAGCACTGGGCACTGTGGCTTGCTGGAGTAGCAGATTAAAGAAGGGAAATTCTGACCCTGAGACAAATTCAGATAAAGATATGTCGCTTGTTAAAAACTATATTTGTTTTCCAAATCATTATCTGGGTAAAGCCTGTGGATAAAAACCCCAGCAAGAGCTTCCCATTGTTGCACATCACCAGACAAATTATTCTGGCCCCAGTCTGTCAAAACATGGAGCTAGATTTCACCACTGGTGCTGTTTGAGTTGCTGCTTTAGGAATATGTGTGCTGAGCTGCTGGGGATATAAAGGTTGGTCAGGCATCATCCCTGAATGATCATTCCAGTATCTGTAAGTCTTCTGGGAGTGTGACTGATTCCTCAAGGGGGAATTTATGGCTGTGGCTGTTCCAGTGATTCATGGCCAACCTCAGGTTCTTTGGAGCTGCTGACATTTATAGCTACTTTCAAACTTACAATTTGGACTTGTTCAAAAAATACTTTGGTGTTCTTTAACTGTGCCCTTAAAGGTATCCTCTTTTCCTGTATCTGAGTTGTGCTGTAGACCCCAGACTGGACCTACCTTGTCCCTGAAAAGTACCCTTAGCCTAGTTTTTAGGTCCACATCTATGTTTTTTTGGGTAATAAGCTACTGCTGATTCAGGGAGCCAAGGCGCTAATGGTAGTTTTTGTTCCTGTTTGATTAGTAAATAATACTTTAAAATAGTGGCTTAATCTGTGTTTGTATCTTTGGTGTTTATTGCAATCACATAAAGCATGTGGAACTTATTTAGTATTAATGTGATTGTGAGAAGTCCTTTGATAGAATTCCTACTGTAATTCAGGATTAAATGCCCTGAGCATTAATGAAAAGGAGCTTATTTTTGTGCTGCTGAATCTGAAAGACATGCCAATGCTGTCTTATGGAGTCAAACTCCATCCAGTTCTGACAATTCATTGGGATTGAGCATTCCCTGAGGTAGAGAGAAAAAAGGGAAAAAGGTATTTTTGCATGGTATTTCAGATTATGAGAAGGTGGGGCCACATCTGAGTTATGGTATATTATATTAAAAAAAAAGCCATAGCATCTTTAGATGAGTGATAGGGGAAGTAACCAACCACAGTTATCAAGTTGCTCCTAAATAATGTAAATATCTCTGCCACTGAATCTTCACTGGCATTTGGAAACTAAAAGAAATAGGGAATTGAATGTTCTGCTCCACTTTCTTCAGGCAATGCATAGAGGGCTCTAAAGTACTCAGTGGCTTTCAAAAGTATCATTCTATCCTAGCAAATAGCACTTCTTTCCTTCTACCTTAAGGAAAAAATTTGCCTTTTACTTCTTTTACACTGTGTCTCCTTTAAATGAAGTTAGTGAAGGGTAAAAAGGTGTAGGAACTAGAACTTGCACAGATATCAAAATAGTTAAAGATATTAAAAAATGCTCCAGCATATTTCAGCTTTCTGTACTTTGATTCTATTCTATTATTTTGGTCAAGATTGTTGTAGCTATAGCAATTTAAATTTAGTGCAGGCTGTACTAAGAGTTGAGGGGAAACCTTGGCAGTTTGATTGTGTTGAGCAGAAGTTTTAAGTGGCATTCTCAGCCTTAAACACCAAGAAGCATCTTAGAAAATTCATCTGGATGATCTGCCCAAAATAATGGACTCTCCTGAGGGTATCATACTGGACAAAGTTCCAGTAGCATCTGTCAAGCCTTAAGAAAAGCTAGCAGGAAGTTGACATCACTTAAAGGACAGAGAAAAAGGAGATTAATGGAAACAGAGAAACATCCTACCAAAAGCTAGAGCTGTTTCCAATGGAAATTGAATCTGTAATAAACTCTGATTGATTAAATATTTTATCTATGTGGCAGGTAGAAAAAGTTTCCAAGAACAACTAATCAGAGGAATGAAAGCCTAGTGCTTCAACCTCTTTCCAACAACCACATAAGCCAAAAAGAAGCAGAAAACACCCTCCTCCACCTGCTGGATGTGTATGGCCAGCTATAAAAAACAGGTATAAAAAGGAGGCTGTATGAATGATTTGCAGCTTTGTTCAATTTGGAAGACACTGAGATCATCCCCTGTGCCCATGGGGAGGCTCATCAGGCTGAGACTGAGATAATTTTAAGTGAATTTATGGTATAGATACAGGATGGATGTGAATTTATAGGCAGAACTGGGCTCACCCATAAAAAAAAAAAAGAGTAGTGTGTGTACTTCCTCACTGAAAGCTGCCTTGGTACTTGAAGACTGGAAGGTGTTAAAATGGGATCAGTGTTTAAAAACAGTCCAAATTAAAAATAGCTCAGGTGTATCTGTAAGGCTGACATCTCTTCCAGCTAATTTGGTGGAGAGTATAGTAGAAGATAATAGTGAGCACCTAGACAAATGTATGTGCTCTTGTAAAACTTTGGGGGTTGTTTGAATAGGTGCATGTAGATATCCAGTAGATAGAGTATATTTGAATTTTTAAAAGGCTATGGACAAAGGGATTGAGGCAATGGTGAAGTAAGAGAGAAAGTATTGGTAAAATAATTTGTTAGGAGGATGCAGAGGATCATAGATTAGGCAAATATTTGGAAGTAAGATTCACAGGGGTTACTGCATTGACAAACTACACCAGTATCAGGAAATCTGAGCTGAAAATACTTGGATGTACAGTTGAAAATATACTGTTTTGTTTTTAGTCTTCCTTAAGTGTCTGTGTGTGAGTTGCAGAAGTGAAGGAAGGCTCTTCAGAGACCCACTGTGCAGCAATCAACACACCTTGGACCCTGCTGGAAGCCTTGAGGAGCATCTAATGCTTCCAGGCATGACTGAACAGCACCAAATTGCTGTAAATTGATATTAGATGGAAGGAAAGTCCTTGGGCTGGTTTGAATCCTCCTGGTTTATTTCCAGGAATTTTACTAATGGCCTGAGCTTTTGTGTGCCAAGACTGGAGGGGACTACTTTGTCTGTGGAATTGCTGTTTGTTTCTCTCTTTTTTTCTATAATTTCAGCCTCATGTTTGGTTCCAGAGCAATTTGTAACCTCCTCTGTTTATACTCAGGTGGCCACTAGTTCATTGCTCAATTGCAATGCTTGTCCCCTTAGGAGTGCAGGTGAGGTTGGCCAGTGGGAGCAGCTAACAGAAAAAATACAGAGGTCTTCTTTTATGTATTTTAGAGTTATGTCAATTTATTTTACTCCGCTTAAAGTATTTTAGATTCACCACATATTCCTATGGGCTCTGAACTTCTGATTTTCTTACCAAGTTTCTAGTTGCCAGTGTTTAAGAGGGATTTGTCCTGCAGCTATGGCATGATCTGAGAGAACACCAGTGATTCATGTACTAAAGATTAAAATGGGTGCTTGTATACTCAAGAGACCTCATCCTAGTTACAGTTCTTGTCATAATCCCTAATAATAGTGCAAAAAGAAGCATTTGCTGTTTTAAATAATTTCCTTCAGTTTATAATTTCTGTAGCAGATAGCACCTTTAAAAAGACTACACATTCAAACATCACTGTTTTCCTCTCTCTTTCCAGTTTTTTTTGGAGAGAGCTCCAAGAGTCTGAAGAGAGGATGTAGTTGAATGTCACCTTCACTGATATTTGCAAATTATTAATGTGTGAAGGATGTAATGACATTAAAGGGAGAGCTCAAAGACTCAGCTAAAGTGTTCTCAGCTATGAATAGGTCTTTCATAACTGCTGTCATTTGGTAGATTTTATTATATTTGGTAGATTTTGTTTGGGTTACAAAGCACAGGAGGCCAGCACAATCAGGAGGGTGTAATGTTATTAGCCTTTGTTTCTGCAGTGCTCTTGTGGGCAGTGATCCACAGGGACCTGTGTCTGGAATGTATTTGAGGGAAAGATCCTGGAGATGATTCTCTGTTCTGTTCCTGTTTTGTTGCTGTCCCAAAGACACAGTGGACAGTTTTAGGGACTGTCTTAATCCAAAATTTATCTCCTAAAATCTCTGTCTGGGCTCTGTTGTGATTCTTTTTCCATTAAAACCCGAGGAAATATGTGATCTGGTTATGTTTCTTCTCAGCTCCCACTGGCATGCAGTCCAATGAAATTCAATGACAAAGATACCAGACTTAGTTCTGTGTTGTTTGGGGTTTTTCCTAGCTGATTTCATTGCTTCTTCTACTTGCCCATCTTCCTGACTTCCAGCTGTCCTCCTTGTCCAGCTTGCCTGTCCTTCTTTATTATTTCCACTTGTGTGTGACTCCAGCAGCCACAAAGGAGTCAGACTAAGATGAGCAGCTCATCTTCTGAAAGCTAAGGTCCAAGCTCTCAGATAACAGAAAGGATTGATGTTTACCTCTGCTGGTTTTGGAAAGAGTAGCTATTTAAAGCACATTTTATTTTGAGTTGGCGGAATAAGGATCACACACAGTCCCAAAATACCAGTGAACACTGATTTTAATGTTTCATTGTTTTGCTGTACAGGATAGCTCTCTGTTCCATTGAAAAAGTCAGCTTTCCCTTGGCACTATATATAGTATTTCCAGGACCACAGAGCAGCAATGGATGGAGGTTTTAAAAAAGCTCTAATTAATGCTTTATTCAGGCAGAAAAGGAGCCTACTTCTTCATGGGGATTAAAACACATCTCTGCCATGTCTCACTGGCCTTTCTGAATGCATCAAATTATTCTGAAGGTCATGTGTGAAGGACAGTGCGTCAATAAGAAACAGATCGGCCCAGAAAGTCACTGCAAGGAGTGTTTTTTCCCTGCTTTTGGGTGTTTAAAGATGATAGTGGAAGTACCCAGAATCCTTGCATTGGAAAACACCATTCAGAAGGTTTATGAAAAGGAGAATGAGGCAAATTTGTCTTTGATTATTGGTATCAGAGAGGACAGAGAAGAACAGGCTCTTCGAGGTCGGAAGCCCCTGTCCATCAGGAAGAAGAAGCAGTGTGGGGTCTCAGCAGGCTGCAGGATGCACAGAAGGGATGAGCTGGGGGGAGTTTGGGAATCACTCAGCCCCTGAGAGGAGCGAGCCTCTGATCCATAAAGAGCCAGCAGGGAAGAAGGGCAAAGGGGAAGGAAAATATGGGAATAGCATCACCCCACTCATGCCACGAGCTCTCAGCTGGGTGACCATGGTGCCTGTGGAGGGACCCACAGGGAGAACAGGAGAGAATCCCTCCTGCTGAAGGTGTTTGAAATTAGGTTAGACAGAGCACTGGGGATCAGAGTTGGTTTTGCCATTGACCTTCATGGGATTATAATTGATTAAGTCAGGTAGCTGTCCTTAAGGGGAGTAAACAGCGGCTTGTGTAGTTGGGAAAGCTGGGTTAAAATAAGAAAGGGGGTCCATTTATAGTGCTTTAAGTGCTCAATTCTCGCTCCCTGTGTGGACAAGTAGAAAGTCTACCTTGCACCTAAAGCATGCTAGAAGTGCTCAGATGTGAAATGAGCACATGGAAACAATTTGTTAATCGAGACACACACAGTCTGTGTGTCAGTAAGATTTTCTGCACAAGCCCCAGAGGGGCACATCATCAAGAAGAGCCAGAGATGAGTGAGAGCACAGGACATTAAGGAGGGCATTGCTGTTTGAAAAGCACTCTGAGAAATGAGTGCAGTACCACCCTCTGTCACAGAAGAGGCTCAGATGTGTGTTTGCAAGCTGACTTCTTGTGACCCCAGCTGTAAGCAGAGCCCAACAGCTGCAGCAAATTGCTAAATCATTCTTGGCTAATGCTGACATCAAATTATCTAAATAGTTTTTGTGAGGTTATTGTTTGTCATAGGGACATGACAAACACAATTCTTTATGCCTTCTGCTCTATTCCCTTGAGCTCTATGTCATAATTTTAAAATAATACACTATTTCTTTGGCATCTGAGCTGTTCCCCTCGTTACATAATTTTATTTTTTCCCCTCTGATAAGTCAACTTCCAGTTAATCCAGAAGGCTGAATTTGTGACTTTGCAGATGCCAACAGAGTCAATGCCTGGGATATCGTCACAGGCATGAGATAGCAACTCTCTGGGGAGATCAAAAGAAACCAAGATGCAAGAGAATGCTGCCATAATTATCTGCAAGAAGGTTAGCTCAATGTCACTGCAGCAAATTCCTTGTGGTTACTGAAAACTGTCTCAGTACCAGAGAGCAGCCTTGTCCCTGAATATCTGCTAAAGAACATCAATAAGAACATTAAAAACAGATTAAAAACAGTACCCAAAACACTTAATGTTCTTAAGTCTTTGATTGTTCTGTTATGACAATGTGCCATGGCAGTTTTCTCTTGGATGAATATTTCTCTCTGGAAAAGGAGAGCAGAGCATTTGAGGGAATTCTCTAGCTGGTAGCAAGGAAATTATTTCTCAGATGTCTTTGCAGTTCTGCCTCCACATGCTGCTGAAAGTTGCTGATTTTAAGTTGAACTTTCATAGGAACCTGACAGAAAATCGTGGTGCTGATGGTTTGAGTTGTTCACTGTCCACTGATGAGTGCAGTGGAAATAGGAGTGTCTGGGCTGGGCTTGCAGTGATCTGTTTTCACCAGGGTTCACAGTCACTCGTGCCTCTCTGGACTGCGGAGCTGATGGAACACAAAATTGCAAATTCCCCAGTGCTTGTGGAGTCTCCAGGTGCTGCTCAGGGCTTGGAAGATTCCAGCTCCAGTTTTATCCAAATGCTAGCAACTCATCACAGGTTTGTGTGAGCTTGACTGCAGAAGGTCGGGGGAGGACCCTGAAAGCAATTCAGCTGTTTCTTGCTCCAGGCTGTGCTGGGGAGATAATGTCACCTGAGATGCACTCCTGTGCAAAGCACCAGATAATTTGATGCATTTCTTTGGGAGCTGTGTGGGTGTGGTGGAGATGCACAGCTTCTGGGCTGTGCACTGAGAGGACTGAACGCTCAGTGGAGGCCAGCAGCTCCTCATTCTGGGTGAGGATTGGCACAAGGGAAGGCATTTGTGCCTGTGTGGACGCAAGGGCTGCGCCAGGCTGCCGGTGTCTGTGCCAGGACATGCAGGAGAAAAACACTGTCGTGCTCCTGTGGGCACTACAAAGCTTCAAGGGAAAAGCCTTCCTGGTCTCTCTGCCAAGCATGGAGTAGCCTTCTTGCTGCCTGCTGAGATGGGTGTGGTATGGTACCTTCAGAGCCTGCAGGACTCCCTGTCTGGATTGGGAGTTAAAGAAAAACACACTTGAGCTTCCAGCACCATCTCTAGAAACTCGCTTATGCACAGCATTTGTCCCCAGGTTTCTCAGCTTCTATCCAGCCTGTGAAGTGTCACAATGCTGGAGAGTGCTCCCAGTTTTAGAAATAGGGAACAGAAATTTTCATTTCTTTTTCTAATATGTCCCCTCGTGAGGTGCTCAACGTGAGCAGCAGCTTTTTGACTGTTAGTCCATCAGCCCAGCCATAATCAGCATGTTTTATGTTTTTCCTTGGGCTCCTGGCCACCAGTATAATGTCCATTGGCTGAACTGGGCAGGATACCTACAAGTACTGCCATCCAGGTCATTGGAATGAGGCATGGGTTTCCAGGAGGTGATGGTGTTCCTTAAAGACAGTTTGCAGCAGGGTGACAAATGCTGCTGTCCGTTCTGCATGGAGTCCCTCCCATGCACCAATCTCATGGCACTGTTGTTCACTTCTTGTTACTTTAAGGCATTTGGGGAGATTTATTCAGAATTGCAAACATTGTGGCATTGATAACAAATTAATATTCAGACACAGTCTCTAGCCCTCTGAGACTGAGGAATTTTAATGTGTTCATCCTGAGTTGCATGGGGCTTTTCTAAGAATTATAAATTTGCTGGAAAATGCAGGTTTAGAATAACTACTATTTGCCCTCTGAAGTAAAATTTATGGACTAGTTCTAAGTGAGAAAGGACATGGTACTTCAGGAGTGACAGTGAATGTGCCTTTGGCCTCTCCTCAGCCAAGGAGGAAGGACCCACAACATCAAGCTGTTCATTCAACACTCCTTTACTGTGGAAGGAAGCTTGAGCCTGCAATGCCCTGTGACTGAATGGGAACTGAAAGCCTGCTGTTGGCCTTAGGACCTTTCAGAAGTGATTAGAGATATTAGAACAATATTTGGGTACTAGGGGTCTGAGCACTTAGGTGAATATTGAAAGTCTTAAGCTTGAAGTTTCTTTTTTTAATTTGTTTTTTTCCCCTCAGTGACAGTGTCCTGATGGAAACAAAATAGGCTTGGTAGGATGGAGCCAACTCATGGACCTGGTAATCTGCAGGTTGTCCTGCTACTCCTTGGGAAGAGAGGGTGGTAAAGCTTATTTTGGGGAACAGTCATAGGTCTGATAGTGATGGAGGGAGAAGCCCGTGTGAAGAGGCCGACAATGAATTTCTGCCAAGGCACCTTGGTCTTGACTGACTTTCTACAATAAGCTGTGTCCTGGCTGGTTCTAGAAAAGAATGCCAAATACAGTATGTTATGAAATTGCTGGTTTTTGTTTTGTAGGTTGGGGTTGAATTGATGTCTTGCTTGGAAGCCAGTGGCTCTGTCTCCATTAGCAAATAACACCATGCAGTAGGAGCAGATCTGCAGAGCAAAGAAGCAGTGGAGACCCAGACAGACTTCAGCTTTCAAACCACATTCATTCTAATACCATGTGGAGGAAGTTTTGCAAATCCAGAGACCAAATATTTAATATTAAAAATGACAACAAAAACCTTTCCATTTATCAAGAATATTTCAAGGAGTGTTTTTTGCCAAAACAAAGACTACAGAAAGATCTGGCATATATTATGAGACATTTCAATGCTGTTGAAGCTGTTTGGGTTTTTTTGTTTCCAATAATTTCAGCTGAAATTTTGTCTAATGCTTCTTGAGGTCATCTGGAATTCTATTTAAACCTGTTTGTGTCATTCTTGTTACAGTTTCAAAGTGATTTATACATAAAATTTATCTCTTTATAACCATTTAAAAACATATTATTATACCTATTTCTGCCTGCACAACAAAAATAAAAAAATATCCAGTGCTGCTGATTTAACTTCTTGTTCTGACTCTTCTCGTGTTATGGAATTAGTCATGACACATCTGCCTTGGCTGCAGGAAACAGGGAGAGGAGGCAGCAATATGGGCATTTGGGAGCTGAGGGAAAAAATGGGATCACACACAGGGGAGCAGCCTAGCTGCAATGAAATTAGTGTGTTGAGGCTTGTGCAAAAGTGGTTTTTAGTGTAGTAAGCTTCACACTCTGAATAATGGATATTGTCAAGTGATAAAGGTGGGGAGGAAATGTATGGCAAGGAAAGTTTATAGTTCATGATACTGGTTGTGGAGAAGTTTGTCAGTCAAGCATCAGGAATAGAACAGCCATCAGCAAATAGCTGTTGACAACAAATTGTCATATGTTGTTTTCATATCAAAGAAATATTCTGTACGTATACCTTGCCCTCCTAATAATCTAACTTGGGTTTTTATTTTAGTCTGCCTTTAAGAAACAAGAACAACACAGATTTGAAAGTTTCTTTTATAGATTCCCATACCTGAAAAATCTAAGTTGGTTTTTGGACAGATGAAAAATATTGCTAAGAAGGATTGAGTCTTACAGAATGTTGTCAGCATTCATTTGGGTTTTTTTAAGAAGATGAAATCAGAAATGTTTTGGAGTTAGCAGGATACCAGATAATTTTCAACTGTCTATTCAGGTGTCTGTTTTCAAAAGAGAGGCAGTGTCAGACAGCCAGAAGTTTGTCTGGACATTCTCTGGGCTCGGAAAAGATGTACACGTAATTGTAAATATGGATATGAAGAGCAGCCCTTGGGTGGATTATGAAACATCTGGGAAAACCTGTGTGTGACCAGCTCATTCTCCCTTGTGATTTTCCAGGTTCCAGAACCTTCTGTGGTCCCGAAAAGCCTTTGTGGACAGCGTGAAGGTCTACAACCACAGCTACATCTACATGCCAGCCTTCTCCATGAAAACAGGGACAGGACCCTCCCTCCGTGTCTACTACACACTGGAGGATTTCGGGGCCAAGCAGGCAGTCCTTTTTGCCAACCCAAACTTCCTGCGGGACATCGGCAAGTTCTGGAAGAGCAAAGGTATCCATGCCAAGCGCCTTTCCACGGGGCTGTTCCTGGTCAGCGCCGCCCTTGGGCTGTGTGAGGAGGTGACAATTTACGGCTTCTGGCCGTTCTCAGTGGACCTGCACGGCAAGTTTATCAGCCATCACTACTATGACAATGTCCTGCCTGACTCCGGATTCCACGCCATGCCGGAGGAATTTCTACAGCTTTGGTTCCTCCATAAAAGTGGTGTACTGAGAATGCAGCTAGAACCATGTGAGGACCCTCTAATCCAGCCTTCAGCCTGAGGATCATAGGAGGCAGTTTGGGCGATCCAATAGTTTTTAATTTCCACGCTCTCCAACAGAGAGCTCTGTTTTATGTTGGTTGTTCTAAAAGGGATCTGCATGGACCATAAAAATGCTGCTTGAAGGCCAAATGGAATATGTCCTTATTGTTTAGTGCTTTATGGAACTGGGAGGGGATGAAATGTATCTCTCCATCAAGTCCATTCAGCAGCAGTGGGAAAACAATGTCAGAAGCAGCACAGCTGAACTTTCCAGGGACGTTTTTAAGTGACAAGTTAAAAAAGGGCATTAAGGCTCAGAGAGTCACCAGGCCACTCATAAGCTTTTGCTGACAGTGCCAAATATGACTATCTGTTCCAAATTCCATTTCATTCCAGATCAGCACCCTGTAGAACTTTCCTTTTTCCTTGCTTTTTTCCTCTGTTTGAGTGTGCGTCTGTGTGTGTATAGGACAGCATATGTGTGTCATTGACTATTTGTTTCTTTCCTTTTATTCCTTTTTACTTTGACC